>SKCR01036291.1:0-69718 GCA_019454045.1 Zanthoxylum bungeanum
GCAGTAACAAGACTTGTCCTGCTTATTGTCTGTAATTCCGCATAGGGTCAGAACCTTTGTTTAAAATCGAATTTTCACAAATGATTAAAACTTGATTTAAATCTAGATTAATTATTGACAATCTTTATACCGCCTTTATGGCTGGTTTTATCTTTATACCGCCTTTATGGCTGGTTTTATCTTTCCACCACCTATATGGCTGGTTTTATACGATTTTGGCATAATTAAGTACCTTGGTAGGACTTGTTATGGACAAACGGTATCACCGTATTTATGGCTGGTTTTATATTTTTAGCATGCTTAGTACCTTGGTAGGACTAATTATTGACATAAATGACTACCGCTTTTATGGCTGGTTCTCTTTATTGGCATAATTAATTCATGTAATAAATTAAGTGGGTAAAAATGACAATTTATAAATTATGATAAAGCGAGATTTCTAAATGTTTAAAAGACTAAAAGTGGATCATATAACTCCAACATTTCCTTCTATTATTGTATTCCAACCTAAAATCCTCAAACTACTTCAACAAAGCAAACTTTTCATTCCTGCACTGTTCATTATTCTATTTTGCTAAATCTCTTCTCTCTGGATCGACCCCGGACTCACCGAGTTATTTATCACTTCGACACTCTTATACTTGGGAGTAAAAGACCACTTTTCGAGCGTGTCATTGGCCTTCGGTAAGGTTCGCTTTTAGAGCAGAACTCTTTAACCGGCAGTTTCGGGCAAGGTGCCCTAGTTTTCTATAGTTGTAGCATTTGAACTAACTATTGTAGTTTCTTGAGGGAAGTTAGTGCATGTTCGGGTTATTCCAGTTTTGTGATTATGGTTCTTGTTGTTCCTAGGGTGATGATCATTCATATTGAAGTAAAGACCAGTTACACAAATATTTATGACAATTTTAATATTTCACATCAACATTGAAATTCTTAAAAAGACCAACTGATACAACCAAAATAAATCATGTTTTCAAAATGACATATTTTGTAATCCAAAATCATTCAAATCGGTGAATACATGTCCAATTCATTAGAGGTAATGTATTCCAAAAAATAGTTTCTCAAATAATACTCACATGATAAGTCTAAAACATTTCGGAATAGGACCTTGGGTCGTTAACCTCAAAAATCTATATATTCATTCATGTTCTAGCAGCATTGAAAAAAATAAATAATTAATTAATAGCCATCAATTAAATTATAAATGTATTTAAATATTTTTCTTGGAGCTTCTAAAAAATGTTGGCAATTCTAAATAATTCTCGCTATAAATTATCATTGTCCTCTCACCATTGCTTATTCTAGAAGTCCAACAGCTTCATCAACTTTTGGAATCAAATAATTGAAATTAAGAACCTTTTTATATAAACTCCAAATCATTATAATGAAATGAACAACTGACATAGTATTTTAGCTTAACCAATGTGTGAAAGCTCATTCAAAGAAGCATAAGACAATTCTAATTGACAATGAGGTACCATGACATATTACATTACAACACCTTAATAAAAGGTAACTTCTAGACATCATAGTTATAAATGATGCTTAAAATATACCATGATAATTGACGGATCTAAACCTAATAGTAAACAATTCGTGTACAATGCACTCTCGAGCTTTAACTTTCTCTCATTCTCTTTATCCATCGTCATCACCACCACCACCATATTCTCTCTATAGATTTAGTTTCTTTCATTTTATGTTTTCTCTCTTATCACATGAATAATCTAACGTCAGAATCGAGCAATAAAAGAACACACATCGGTACCCCCATCACATGCTCACTTCCCATCCCATGTGATAGGAAGAAACTGAATTTTTGAAATTTATTATGAAGTGAATGTTAGGGTTGGTGCTCAGAGTGCCAATCCTGATCGTATTTATGTCCGATTCATAAATACGATCAATTCATTTTTCCATAATATTACTTATTTAATGGTAGCACATCTTGTCTTTTATATACATATTCGATCTAATTGCGATTAGATATCTAATTATGATTAGATTGAAACTAAATATGATTTAGTGATACGTGTATATTAGACAAAGACCATAAGATTTATAACATAGTTTGTAATTGACATTGGAAAGCGTCACTATAAGTTGTATATCCTTAAATAAAGTTTCTGGTCAAGATTTATCCCAATGAACCATGAGTCTCTAGAGACTCGTATAGACATGTAGGTATTTATTTGATAAACACTGAATGACTCACTGAAGATTTCATAATAGATGGTTCCCCAATGTCAATATGAATCTTCTTGAGTTGAGCGAGCATAGTGGTCATTCGACTTGAGATACCACAGTGGATATATGAGTTATCCTTTGTACTTTAATGGCAGTCACGTCACTGATCTATTTAGATCAGACCTCCGCCTGTTCGTTGGGTGTGGACTGATGCTCATGATATCCAGTGCGTATCAAGATAGAAACCGTCAGTCCTGTGTACATGGCATAGGTATCATGCACGTGTTTGCGATCTAGTAAATCCATGGTCGTGGTATAACTTCGGAAGCAAGTTCCGAGTGTTATTTAGAGATCGTAAATTTGAAAGTCGACTATATTATACCATAAGGATTTGACGTTCTTATCTATATCCCAAGTATAATATGGATAGCCTGTGACAAATGGATTATACGTATGCAATGACCTCGACTTGCATAGTTTAGCGAGATTATATGTGATCGTCATAATTCATGAGTGGGTGAATTATGGACACGAAATTGGATTTCGTGACGGATAAACCTAAACTTAGAGAGTCTCACTTTATGAAGTGTACTCGTTGAGCACTTGGACAACGTGTTATGAATAATACAGATTATTCATAATACTTCATCGGATTAAATGAGTTAATTCGAATCGTTTAAACCGTTAAACGAAAACACATGCATAAGGGCATTTTTGGTCAATCGTAATTATTGTGTATTTATATTTGATACGTAATTTGATTAGATAGACATTACTTAATTGTCAAATGAGATTTTGACACATGCCACTAATATATGTATTTGTTATTTAATGTAAATAAAAATACATATATAATAATTATTATATTAATTAATTATTTAGATATTTAAATGTTAAATATTTAAATAATTAAATGATATCTATATTTCATAATTTATATGTTATATGGCTAATTATTATTGATACATGTGGCATGTTTTAATTAAACTTTAGGTGTGCAAATTTGATTTGTTAACATAAAGTTTAATTTAATGAAATTAAATTGCATAAATGACCAAATTACCCCTTGTAAAGTCGGTCATCACCATTTTTTAAAGTAAAATTTTTTCTTTTGCGTCCAAGGGAAGCCATGGCCGATTCTTTCATCTTCCAAAACACTCTCAAATAGCTTGATGATTCAAGGAAGAAGAAAGTGAAAAATTCAAGAAAAGCTTAAGGAAAAGTTGAAGATTAAGAGGTAATATTTAATATTCTTAAGTTTAGGAAATTAGTTTCTTATTCTGGAATTACTAGAATGGTTCTAGGGTTTACTTACTTCTTAGAATTTGGGGCTTTTGGATTTGGAGGATGAAATTGGAGGCTTATTGCATGTGTGAAGTTGATTTGAATGATATTATTGTAATATTGGTTCAAATTGATCATTTGATGATATGTTTCCATTTTAGAGTGTTATGACCTAGAATTATTCTTGGGTGCTTCATTGGTGGTGGCTTGGATTGGTGTTATGATTAATTGGATTAATATTGAGAAAGTTGGATTAAAGCATGAAAAATTGATATTTTTGGTTTCTGGATCAGATCTGGATATTCTGGGTTTATGATGATGAAAATGATGTCATATGAATGTATTGGATATGTTTTGGGTATTGGAACAATTGCCGAAAATTGTTTCAGAGTTGAAATATGCGAAAACAGCGAAAAACGGCGTTACCATGTGACTTTTGAGCCAACCGGGTGACGGCTACCCAAACAGTGAATTTTTCACTGTTCCAGCAGCTCATGAATTGCCTTAATACTGTTGGGGCTGACCTGGGCAGCCCTCATGTGTATTGCGTGGTCGGTTCGGTCAAAAACGTGTTTTTATGCCATTTTGCGGAAAAACATTTTCGTTAAAATTTCGCGACATTTCTTAGTTATTTATGTCATTATTTGATATCGAATAAATATGTTTAAGTTAAATATGAATAAAATATTTATATTGGATATTGAATAATTTATTCGGTAATTTAAAAAGTTTTAAAATTATGATTTCACCCAAACCGCGAGCTTCCGCTGCGCCCACGCCAAAACCCCAACAAAAATGGTATCAGAGCAGGTCTGATCCTTCATCCATTACATTTTTCATGCTTGATATATAATATATAATCCAACTTTGATGTTTGCACATGCATGTAATATAGATATTTCTTGACTTTTTGGTTCTACGCTAATGAGAAACGTAATAGAAATTTAATGGTTAAATTAAGTTATGTTTTCTAAGGTAGAATTGAACTGTTTGGAAATTGATCTAGATTACATTCTATATTTGATGTAGAGTAAAGCTTTCTTAAGGAATATCCCCGCTTAAATAAGGCAGTAAAGTGACATGTATTGGATGCATGTTTCTTGGTCCGTCTTGTCAATACGGTTTATGGGTATCTTTCTATGGTTGCATCCGAGATCGTGCCAAAGCAGTGAGGGTGTAGTTGATTGAATTTGATCCATGCCGGATGTATATTTGATACTAGACAAATTCAAGTGAAAGTGGAAATCATGAACGTGCCAAAGCTGTCAGGACTACATCGGTAGCTTGAGTTTGTCATTGGCAAGTGAAGCCTTGATACGCTTCCTTGTGAACGTGCCAAAACTGTCATAACGAGAAATGGTTAGAACCAAAATTATGAGTCACAGTGAGTGTGATTGATAATGAGTTGTCTACCTAATGAATATACGTAGGCGAGATCGTGCCAAAGCTGTGAGTTGAAATATATTCATGGGGTCCACTTCTCACTATGTAATTCGATTTAATTATTGAGTTCTCATTTTCCATTGGTGATTATGGTATTACTTAAAGTAGTGGGAGACACTGCTGGGTTAAAAATCCATAACTAAAGTAGTGTGTAATTTTATGGAAATTGCTGCTTTTGTTTTCATTTATTCTATATTGTTAATAGAATTTATACTTATAATCCACTGCATGCATATTACTTGAATATGTTTTCTGAATTCACTTATGGTTGCGTATTTCTAGAATATGTTCTATAATGTTATTAGACTTTGATATTGTTAGATTAGTCAAAACCATCGAGAACTATTGTTCCGATTTTCTTGAAAATCAAGATGGTTAGTGACTTAGTTGCTAAGTCACGATAAGTAATCTAAATAGATATCTGTTTTAGGATATAATTGTCTAGAGAGAATAATTTCTTGTGCTGTAAGAATTGATGTGAATTACTTCATGTTTCGATATTCTTGACTGGCATTAAGAAAACTCCATTAGGTATTTTGTTTATCTTATAATGACGTTTCTTGGCTTTAGTGACTTTTTAGAAGTCACGTGTTTGACACAGTTTGCTAATAAATTATTTGCAATTGTTGTGAATCATTGAAGGCAAATTATAAAGCTAAAGAAAAGAGATGTGTATAGTTGTGTATAGAGAATATTGATTCTCACAATACGACAACTATAGGTATTGGATACCAGATCTCCCGTCTAGTTATTTAAAATAATATTTAATAATTATTTTTTATATTTGATATCAGAACTTGCGACTATTGGATAGTTACTTATTCTTAATAAACAATTGTTACATATTTTAATATGACTAGTAGTGTCATTGATGGAGAGATAAACATTAAGAAAAATATTCGGTTAAGTAAATAACTTAAAACATGATTTTATGAGATTTTATCACATAAGCATTAGATGCTTATTCCATATGGTAAATGATGGTCTGATACAAGATCACACCATATATCCTTATCCATTTAATGAATATTGTATTCAGGATGTAGTTAAATCTCATTTAACCAATGATCGTCATTGGACCGCAAATTTATTAAACTAATACTTTGGAAGTATGTAGTTTAATGAATTATAAATTGCCATGGATAGTTTTCTTTACTTCGTAACTTAGTTAATGAATTGTCATGACTTGGTTACATGTTTATAAAAGAATATATATTGAACGTCTTGACTGGTTCGAGAACTTTCAATATGTTTCTGATGAAACGCGAATAGAATATTTTGAATGGTTCAAAGATATTCTATTTGAAGTGTTGAAAACTATATTTTAAAATTCATCGTGAATCTTTGAATTGTTCAAGGATGTTTGATATGATCAGACATGTGAATTTATGCAATTAGTTCTAAAGTTATTTAATGAATGTGATTCTTACTCAATATTATTCTTCTACGATTCCATCGTGATGGAATTGATCAATGGGTCAAATTGAATCTTATATGATTTGATTCGTTTGATATTGAGTGTTACCAAATTAGTTTCAATACTCTTGTACTCCAGTTACACTAATTCATCCTTTTAATTATTGTTCCATTAGTTTCTACAGTTACGTATATGATATGTATAGGTATAAAATTCAAATCTTGAAAAGTTTGAGATTTGAGTATTTCTTTTGTATAATGGTTATATAATTGAAAGTATTTGCGCCTCGGAGGTACAAGTAAAAGTTTATCACTTATTCTATTTAATAGAATATTGTATTCTATTTGATAGAATATCTTTTCTACAATTCCGAGTAATAAAATTATTTTATTACTTGGTATGTAACATCAGATGTTGACAATTGTAGAAAAGACTTGACTTATTGAAGTCAAATATGAGAGTGATAAATTGTAATGAAACTACATAATTAATTAGATAAAATGACCCTACGATATCTTCCGTATAAGTTTAATAGGATGTCAGAATTATTTACAAAAGTATTTGATACTTAATGGTTCTGTTGTTTTCTTATTGAAGAAAATTATCCTATAACTTGTAGTATGAGCGATATTTGATATAGATTTCGGAAGTTAGCATTAAACCATAGATCTAGATTGTTCATAACTTACTACGATCAAGTTTTGAACTTGATTAAGCTTTCGTTATGAATCGTTCGTAAAATGTGCAAATTATTTAAGCAGCAAAAACAAAGTGAGCTTGATAAAGGTTTGACCTTTATAGTATGACAGTGAGAAAAGTTATACTCAGTGATCTATTGTAGATTCTGAGGAAGCTTGTCTCTAGTCACACTGATTGAACAATTAAAGATCTGTTGGTTAATGTTGATATTAAACTATGTATTTTGGCTAAAGAATGCAAAGTGGCATTCCTGAATGGTTTCTTCGAATGAGAGATCCATTGTGATTTCTTTGTTTGAAGATTTCATTCTAGAATGGCCCTAGAGTTTGTATTCTGCTAAGATCACAGTTTGATATACTAGCTTATAGAGCCTATTGTAGACTCAAATAAGCTTTCCGGAAATCTGTGTTCTCTAATTTTGATACAGTCAGATTGTCTGATTTTATCAAAGCATAGAGAATACATATGTAATAGTAGGGTCAGTGGGAGCGTGCAAATTTCTTTCTAGTGTTGTATATCCTAACGACATTATCATTATTAATGTAATAATGAAATGTTTGTAAGGTAAAAGGTTTACCTAAGTCTTCTTTTCTCCGTGATAGCAGTGGGATAATTTTATGTTATATTTGATATAAAGTTTCATATATGATATAAAACTAAGAGACTTGTGAGATACTCCATTAGTCGTGCATTAGATATGATCTAATAAAGGACTTATTAAGACTATCCGTATGACAGTTAGTATAACTGTTTGACAGTTAATGTATCTCTTGTATATAATAATTATTTTTCGTAAAAGATGATTCATTTGTCGAAAGAGATATTGATTAGAATGTCTAGTCAATCTTATGCTTCATAGGATGATGGCATAATGAATACTATATAAAGTGCGATTAAAGATATCAATTTAATTGTAAATGTTACGAGTTATTTTGATATGCTGCAGACCATATGATGTATCTTGAAACATGTTCTTTATTATCCTTGAGATATTAAGAACAAGTTTCTTATTCATGGAGAATATAATCCGCAACTATTAGGGTCAGATTAGTTTTGAGTCTAATTATGACGTTAAATGGTCTACGTCATATAAAGTCAGAAAAGATACAGTGGGAATGTCACGCTTGTAACTACTGAATTAGTAGAATCACTTGTAACTTATGAAGTATTGACTTATGAAGTTGCATAGTGACCTTATAGATTAGAAGTTTTGATATTAGTGTTGTGCTTGCTATTGTCTACATAATATTTTGGATTTGATCTCTAAATACATAGACAACTTTATAACTATAGCACAATATTGATATCAAATCTGAGTCATATTGATGTAGAACTTGGGTTCTACAAAATATGAATGATGTTGGTTAAGGAAAACAATTGGGTTTGTTGGACAGACTTAATTTATTAAAGCGGGCTTACTTGTTGTTGCCTACCTCTTGAGTGCTAGGTGAGCTCTTGAGGGCCATGAGTGTGTGATACATATTGAGATGTGTATATGATACCGTGGATTGGCACTAGAGAAAGTGGGAGAAATTGTTAGGGTTGGTGCTCAGAGTGCCAATCCAGATCGTATTTATGTCTGATTCATAAATACGATCAATTCATTTTTCCATAATATTACTTATTTAATGGTAGCACCTCTTGTCTTTTATATACATATTCGATCTAATTGCGATTAGATATCTAATTATGATTAGATTGAAACTAAATCAGATTTAGTGATACTTGTATATTAGACAAAGACCTTAGGATTTACAACGTAATGCGCAGTTACAACGTTGTTTGTAATTGACATTGGGAAGTGTCACTATAAGTTGTATATCCTTAAATAAAGTTTTTGGTCAAGATTTACTAACACGGGTCAGTTAATAAAATCCGCTGAGACCAGTACATGTCATATATCGTTAATTGATCTGATGGTTTATCCCAATGAACCATGAGTCTCGGGAGACTCGTATAGACATGTAGGTGTTTTTTTGATAAACACTGAACAACTCACTGAAGATTTCCTAATATATGGTACACCAACGTCAATAGGAATCCTCTCGAGTTGAGAGAGCATAGTGGTCCTTCGACTTGAGATACCAAAGTGAATATATGAGTTATCCTCCACACTTTGATGGCAGTCACGTCACTAATCTATTTAGATCAGACCTTCGCTTGTTCGTTGGGTGTGGACTGATGCTCATGATATCCAGTGCGTATCAAGATAGAATCCATCAGTTTTGTGTACAGGGCATATGTATCCTGCACGTGTTTGCGATCTAGTAAATCCAGCCGTGGTATAACTTCGGAAGCAAGTTCCGAGTGTTATTTAGAGATCGTTGTAGGACACAGATGTAGGACGACGCTGTCCTGGGCTCGCGGCCCGGTTGGGAATACAAAATAGCCCACGGGGGAACTAAACCGAAGAAATAACATAGAGTCGCCACCCGGTGTGAACCGGGAAAATGATTTAAGGCCGTATTCACCCCTCGCAAGGGAAGACCTCAAACTGTTGGGTTCGGAATGGTCCCTTACTTATGCCACTTGTAATGATATGATTTGTGCAATGATCTAACCAAGCCTAAGCAACATATATATCCAAGGATAATCTACTTCTAAGTTCATGCATAAATTGGAATAACGGCAAGCATATAATTTCATATGCACATTATATTGATAAACACAGAGACGCAAATAAACAATCATTGTACAAGCATGCATATTAAAGAGAGGCAATTAAGTGCATAAATATTGAAGAGAGCTAAATAAACATATGATGGGGAAGAGAATGACTAGGGGAACAAACATGCATGAAACATGATAAAGGAATCTGTCCAGTGTGTGCACGTTCTTGTAGCGTTCGTAAACGCGTTCGAACGGTAAACAGAATGCAAGCGTTCGAGTAGCGTTTGATAACGCGTTAGAACGATAAACAGAATGTAAGCGTTCGAGTAGCGTTTGATAACACATTCGAACGATAAACAGAATGTCCGTGTTCGTATAGCGTTTGATAACGCGTTCGAACGGGATGAGACCTGATGCATGATACAATAAAATGCATAAGTGTTCGAGTAGTGTTCGTAAACACGTTCGAACGGTAAACAAAATACAAACGTTCGAGTAGCGTTCGTAAACGTATTCGAACGAGATGAGACAGAATGCATACGTCCGTGTAGCGTTCGTAAACACATTCAAACGAGATGAGACATAATGCATACGTTCGTACAGCGTTTGGAAATACGTTCGAACGAGATTGCCAAAAATGGCATTCGAAATGACACAAACATATATAAATGGATAAACAAATACACAATGTAGGACCTCATGTGCCCGATGGGACACGTTTCACATTCAATCGGGTGCACCTCATTCGGCGCGGCAAAACATCGTGGAAAAGGTAGCCTTTAGGCATTTCCCTCGAATAGAGGACCTTTAATCCACCCTAGTTAGCCCATGCGCATTACATCACAATGAATACAAATGAATGAGACAATAATGTGGACTTCCGTATATCCGATTAACATATCTCACATTCAATCAAACACACTTCGTCCGGTGCGGCAAGGTATTGTCGTAAAGGTAGCCTTTGGACTTTTCTCCCCTCAAATTGAGAACCTTTAGACCAACATACTAAGCCCATGCGCATCACATCACAATGCATAGAAAGTAAAATGTAGAAAGTAATAGCATACTAACGATTAAATCATGCTTAAAAGATAAATAACATGCTAGCAACCCAATCATGCTCGAATACAAGGTTGGATGAAACAAAATATGTGAATCTGTCAAGTGATACGTGGCATTGTATCCCGAGTGCAAACCGTAATATCGTCCATTCGGATTCAGCTATGGAATTTACATCCGGGTTTCCATCCAATATACCACAAGAAAGAACACATATTCCATTCATCCAAGGACCACAACATATATCAACAAACGACTCTCATGCAAAGGAATTTCAATAAAAAAAAAAAAAAGAATAAATAAGAAGGGTGCCCTCAGGTCTAACCTCTTAGGTTGTCTCTCAAAAGTGCGTTACACGGCCGTCGGAAGGGTTGATGCTCCGTAACTCCTCCGATTCACTGGTCCACTGCTCACGTTCGCTGCTTCGCTGTTTTGAGCTGTCGTTTCCTCTGTTTTGCTGCAGTTTTTACTCTGTTATGCTGCTGTGATTTTCGGTGGTTAAGCTATGGTTTGGGTATATGTTTTCGGTGAATGGAGGGCTGCGATTTGGGGACTGTTTCAGTGATGTAATGGTGTAGTTTGGGGGTTTTGATGTGTGAGTATTCGGTTGCTAGAGAGAGTAGGAGAAGAGGATTATTTGTTTTCTTGTTCTTGTTGTCTTTGGGCGTGTATCTTAGGTTTATTTCTTTTGTGTTTTTATGAGAATGAGCTAGGGGTTCTAAGGTTGGATTTGTGTTTTTTTTACAGGCAAAGGCTATGGTTTCTCTTGTTTGAATAGGCATGGGATCAAGTAATTATGGGGGGAATATTTCTAATTAGTGTTTCACAAGGAAAATATCTAGTTAATTGGGGACATGATTTGGCTTAATTAGGAAGATCATATATTTGATTTTATTTGATTATGTATGTGATTATTTAGATTGGGATGTGATTTATCTAATTTAGGAAGGATATTATTTTAATTTGTGACATGTTTTAAATGGTTTAATTATTTTTGGGTGGGTTTTGGTTGGCTAATTGGGCTTGGGCGTGAGGCTAGCAACAAAACCAGAAGTACCGACACCGTTCGAACACCTATTCGAACGCTACACGAACGCCCGCAATCTGCTTGACGTTCGAATGTGTTCACGAACGCAGCACAAACGAAAGCAGTGAACATGTGAATTGAATCCGATGACATACTTATTCTGAATTTCCCCTTTTCGACATTCGTTTCCCGTGACTTCCTCAACCTAAAGAGTAGTGCCTCCGTACGAGACTCATCATCGGGACTTATATGAAAAATACAGTGCCTACAGTCGCCCCCACTTTGATGGGACTTGTGCCGTGTGTGACAATGACAATCCTATCAAAGTTGTGCAATGCATTTGTACTTACCTGGCTCGCCAGCTGCCACCTGACTTGCATGCTGCTTCGAACTGAGTTGATCTGGTGGTCCATTTTCGAACTGTGCTCCATTTTTGGAGTGCCATTTTCGGTATCTGTCGAGTGTGCTCCATTTTGGAGCGCCATTTTCGGCATCTGTTGTGTGTGCTCCATTTTGGAGTGCTATTTTCGGCATCTGTTGTGTGTGCTCCATTTTGGAGTGCCATTTTCGGCATCTGTTGTCTGTGCTCCATTTTGGAGCGCCATTTTCGGCATCTGTTGTGTGTGCTCCATTTTGGAGTGCCATTTTCGGCATCTGTTGTGTGTGCTCCATTTTGGAGCTCCATTTTCTACATCTGTTATGTATGAATGTGGCTCATTTTTGAACCGTTACATGATGAGATGGTCTTTGCCGCTACAAACCTGCGAATACAAAACAAAAATTGCATGTATGTGATATGTATGCATGTATGCATGGATATGTTTCCTATTCCGATGAGTTAGGCCTTCCTTGGTCCATTTCCGAACCGTGCTCCATTTCGAAGTGCCATTTTCGGCATCTGATGTGATAGTTGTCCCTTTTTTAACTGTGCTCCATTTTGGAGCGCCATTTTCGGCGCCTGATGATGTGTGGGCCTCGACCCTAGGACGCATCCCGGAACTAAAACTACTGATACAGTGGGTCTACGACCCTGAGACGCATCCCAATAACTGGAAATGATTATGCAGGGGGCCATCGACCCTGGGACGCATCCCAATACCGCTGACAATGTGGGTCACGACCCTGGGACTCATCCCCAAAACTGATGCTGATGTGGGCCTCGACCATGGGACGCATCCCCAAAACTGCTGATGATGTGGGTCACGACCCTGGGAATCATCCCCAAACCTGATACCGATACTGATGTGGGCCTCAACCCTGGGACTCATACTAATATAGGCCTACCTCTAAACTGATACTGATGTGGATGTGGGCCTCAACCCTGGGACTCATCCCAAAACTGATACTGATGTGGGCCTCTTCCCCAAACTAATATTGATGTGGATGTGGGCCTCGCCCCAGACTGATATCGATGTGGGCCTCGCCCTCAGACTGATACTGATGTGGGCCTCGCCCCCAACTGATACTGATGTGGGCCTTGCCCCAGACTGATACTGATGTGGGCCTCGCCCTAGACTGATACTGATGTGGGCCTCGCCCCCAGACTGATACTGATGTGGGCCTCGCCCCAGACTGATACTGATGTGGGCCCCGCCTTAGACTGATACCGATGTGGGCTTCACCCCCAGACTGATACTGATGTGGGCCTCTCCCCAGACTGATACTGATGCGGGCCTCGCCTTCAGACTGATACCGATGTGGGCCTCGCCCTAGACTGATACTGATGTGGGCCTCGCCCCCAAAATGATACTGATGTGGGCCTCGCCCCAGACTGATACTGATGCGGGCCTTGCCCCAGACTAATACTGATGTGGGCCTCACCCCAGACTAATACTGATGTGGTCCCCGCCATAGACTGATATCGATGTGGGCCTCGCCCCCAGACTGATACTGATGTGGGTATTGTTGGACAATTATAACCCATAGCATCACTATTTGTACAGATCATGGTGTTGTTGTACAAATTAAATATGTGACAAAAGAAATTGCCCTTTTATCATTTGTAATTGAATTACCTAGATGTATAAATGATAAAAGGTCCATATGATTAGTTTCGGATTAAGATGATATGAGACAGTATCAATCCACAAAGGTTTAATCATTAAATATCCCTAGTCAGAGTATTATCGAGATTGGACATCGGTAATGCGTAAAAGACTAGTATTACACTTGTGCACGTTGTGGGAGCATAACGACATAGTTCTCATATATTTGGGTATAGGATACTCATGCAAGTGTAATAGGAGGTTGTGTTTACCGATGGTACGAGAACAGCTTCGCTCTAGATAGACCCCTCGAAATTCCATTGGTAGTATGACTATGTGTCTATGGAAGTCCGAATCAGGGTAGGTGTATTGGTCTTAACCTGAGACTTGCACCGCTAATACTTGCGACAATCAATATACTTTGGTTTTGGTCGTCCAGGGCTTTAACAGGTTCTGTGTACGCCTCTTCTGGGTATATTGAGAATCGTAGTGTATTGGTGTGATGTCAAGACGGAAGTATCACTCCAGTCATAGTGGAGATGATGATCACGTAGGATATGGAACTGGTGCTCTTATGTACTGCAGTCATCGGGATAATATGACTAGGTCATGATTATCCGATTATAGAGACTAGTTACCAGAGATCCAATATGTGCTTCGTACGGGGCAGACACAATTCCAGCCCCAGGCCTTGCACGTGACATCCGATGCTGGATCGTAATACGCAATACTACGTATATTATGCCTGATATAGATCACATATTCCAGTAAGAATATTTCTGGAGAATTAGGTAGGCACAGTGCTTTGCTTGAAGCCAATCATGTCTTGTAAATCGGTAAAAAACGTAGTACTAGGTACGTACGTGTTCGGATAGTCCGACGACCAGATTTACTGCCAACATATCCGGGGATCTCATGGGTCGCTTCCCGAAGATTCACCGATGACGTATGACTCGCACTTTATTATCTGGGATTAATAATTAGAGAGATAAAATTAATCTAGGATTAATTACGGAGATATTTTATCTGGGATAAAATACTATTTAAATAGAGAGAACGATTAATTTGGAATTAATCGATAAAATAATATATTCGATACATTATACGAAATTGGATTTCGACGCGGAATTAAAATTAGATTTTAATTCGGGCGAACGAGTTAATTTAGAATTAATTCGTTAGCGACGTGAATAGTAATTTTGCTAGGCATAATTATTTAATTACGTTGCAACGGAAAATTTGTTAATTCGGAATTAGCGAACCCGAGCAAGGGAGTGTTTGCGGGCCCACTCGCATTTCGAATTCAAGTGCGGCCCATAAGTCACATCAAGCGTCAAATTATTAGTCACTTTGATTGATGTGATGTCTAGTCACTTTGAGTGATGTGACAACTAGTCACTTTTCATTGATTGATGGAGGTGGTTGAAGGCTTTAAAGCCTTGTACCAAATTTTGGTAAATGGATTTTGAATTTCATTTTGTGTATTAGATACACAACACACAACATCACTCTCTCTCTCAATACACAATTCGGCCAAGATGCCAATTTTCTTCCTCTCTCCATTCGGCATTTGGTGCCAATTTTCTTCTTGATTCTTGCTTGGCCGAGAACAAAGGAGAAGCCAAAGGGAATTTTGTGGCAAAATTTCCAAGTGATAGCACACCAAAAGAGTCATCCAAGGTGATAGGGAAACCTATTCATGAACATGGAATCACAACAAAAAGCTTGGAGCTTGGAGATCCATCCATGGAGCTTGACCGAAAATGAGAGGGAGCACAAAATGACCATTGCCGAAAGCTTGAAGATTTTTGTGTTCAACGCATCGCCAAATCCGATCAATGTAAGTATGATTCCCCCATGCTTCTTTGTTGTATTCGCACATGATTTCTTGCTTGAATCGATCTTGGGACTAACCTAGAAACCCAACAATGGTACCAGAGCCATTTTGAGCATGAAATTGAAATTAGGGTAAAATTGGGCAAAATTGATTTGAGCATGTTTGAGTGAAATTGATTGTTTGAGTATGCTTAAATTATGATAACATGGTGTTATGCATGATCAATTGATGAAAATTGGATTGGATCAAATTTTTCCCCATTTTATGGCTTGGCCGAAAGTTGGACTGCCATATGTCATGGTGATTTTTTGATTTTTGATTCATTGGATGAGTTGAAATCATTTGGGAAATGTTGATTTGAGATTTAATTGGATTGAATTTTGAATTGGACAAATAATCCCTAATTGCCGTGGACTTGTAATCATGAAAAATGATTGATTTTTTGATTCAAATGTGTTGGACATGTTTTGATGATGATAAGCATAATTAATTGTGTAAATTAGTGTTTTGGAAATATTAATTTGAGTAATTAATTATGGCATACACTTTAGGTTAATTAAATTATGAAATTTGGAATTTTGGTAATTTAATTAATTGGGCCAAATTTGGAATTGGGCTTTTAAAGTTGTAATTGGGCTTAATGGGCTTGGAATGCATGTTTAAGGGTGTATGATGATTAAGTATCCATCTGCATATCATTATTATATTTATTTATACGCGCCTTATTATGTGTTTAGAATGCATGTTTAAGGTTGTATGATGATGAGACCTTAACAAAGATAATAAATTGGTTGCCAATTTACGCGAAAAACCCTCACAAAATATTAAGCGTTTTTCCTTCCATTGAGTCATTCTTACTCAAGATCCAAGACTGGCACTGGTTTGTTGGCCAAAGTCAATACCTTTGTCCGTCGCGGATTTGTTTGAATCATGAAGGCTTTGTTCCATATCGATGTCTTGTCCAAGTTGTGATTTGTTGGCCAAAGTCAAGATCACTTCTTGTCCATCGACATCGACTACGAAGCTTTTCATGGTCAATGGGTTCCGCTTAACTGGGATCACTAAGTTTGTTGTGCCAAAACCAATGTTTAGTTGATTCAGAGGAAAAAATGTTAGGGAATATATTGGATATATTGGCATAAATAAGATATATGTTTCGGACTTGGATGTCCACCTACTGGATCTAGGAATTGGATGGGATCCAATTGATCTTAGAGATCTACCTAGTTAATTATCATACAATTTGTTGGCCGAAGTCAAGATTGTGTGTTATTTAACGGGATCCTAGCCCACTAGGAAACAAGGTTTCCCGAGTACTCCACAGAGGGTTAGAGGCTCGCCTAAAAATAGTGGGAGGCAAGTATTATATTTTCAATATTCGTTTAGTTACTTGCCATACGCGCTCATTTCAAATTTTTCGTCAAATAATTAATATATTAGTTGGACTAATATTTAATCGTTGTTTTAAATTAAACAGTTGGACTGTATTCAAACTATTTCAATTAATAGTTGATTTTATAATTGGATTATAGTAATCAACATAATTGAATTTAACCAATTTAATTATAGTTGATTATATAGTTAGACTATAGTAATCATTATAATAAATAGTACCTGAAATCGTTGATTCGATAGTTGGACTATTGGAATCAAGATAAATTGAAAGATTAGCATTTAGAACATAATCCTGGGAGAAAATGTTTTTAAACGACTTTAATTTTCAAATTGGGAATAAAACTTCACGATAGTCCTGAAAATCGAGAAGTTACTTTATTTGATAGAGTGACGTCTCGAGCCTAAGCCTGAAGTTGAGCAAATAGTAGAACATGATATTTGGAATATTCATGTGATGATAACTTTAGTGCTTAATCCATTAAGCTTGCCAAATAGACTCCTTAATTTCTTAATCAGAACTAAGGATTAGATCCTTATAGTATGATAATGAAATTGAAGGATCTTCATAGATCTATCCTTAGATCTTAGAAGAACTAATTGCAATAGAAAACTCTTGGAGAGTTAATGGCTATACTCAAGGAGACAAAGCCAGAGTTTGCAATAGGGCAAGAAGCGCAAGGCGCATCTTACTTCGACATTCCAGAAGGCCAAGGCTTGGCTAAAGGCTTCTGGGTGTGGAAAAGGGGCAAATGCAAAGTCATTATAATCTTCTGGGAAGACAAAAGACATATCCCAGAATGTCTGACTAAATTGTGCCAAACGGGGTCACTGGAAGCGTGACTTCCGTATGGACAAGGCAGACATGAAGGAATTGAAGACGGGCAAGGCTCCAACTTCAAATATGTTTGTCATCAACATGTTCGCTACTAGTATTAAAATTGGATTTTAGATACTGGATGTGGTACATAAATATACCTACTGGTGTGCAGAATCTGCTGATAAGCAGGATACTGACTTCAGTTGAGATTTACCTACGAGTTAGAAACGGGACGAGAGTCACTATTTTAACCGTAGACAGCTAAGTTTAGGAACTACCCTTTGGGTATGTACTTGAATTAGGAAACTGTTACAATGTAACTAGTTTGACTAGAAACATTATCTCTATATCAGAGTTTAATCTGTTGCTGATATACCTTTATATTCTAGAACACTAAAGTGTTTTATTTTATAAAGATGGTATTGAGATAAACACATTAGATGTGAATAACAATATTTATATTTTGAATATAAATGAATCTCAAATGAATAACATGACAAACAAATAGCTCAAACTGAATTAATCAGTTGAGACTTAAAAGTGGCATCGTAGTCTGGGACACAATTAAACAAGACTCGTATATCCACACTTTCGAAGAGTAGGTACTAGGACGACTTTGATTCTATTAAAATAATGTCTACGAATCTAGTTTATTGGGCAAAGTGCCTAAAACACCTTTACTTGGTAAAAGTGCAAGTGCCACCGATCTGTTAGCCCTCGTTCATAGTGACTTAAGTGGGCCCATATCTAGCTAGGCTAGAGGTGGATATGAACGCTTTATAACCTTTACGGATGTGGCATCATGTTATGGTTATGTGTTTCTTTCGAAACACGAATCGAAAACTTTCAGAAAGTTTCGACACGAAGTAGACAAACAGATCGACTAAAGTATTAAAGTCGTCACGGTTAGACCGTAGTAGAAAATACTTAAGCAGTAAGTTTCTCATATACTTGAAAGAGTAGAGTATTCTTTCAATGAGGACTCCTCCCGGAACACGTCAATTTGACGGTGTGTCTGAACGGAGAAACCGAATTTTGTTGGACATGATAAGGTTAATCATGAGTCGCTATGAGCTACCATTTCCTTCAACGGATACACATTTAACAGTGAAAAACTTAATTTGAATAAGGTTCCATGAAAATCTGTTTGACATACTTCATATTAGATATGAACAGGAAAGAAACCGGGTTTCTCATTCCTGAAGATTTGGGAATACTAGGCATACGTTTGGATGATATCAAACTAGAACCCAAATCGGATAAGTGCCTAATTTGTAGGTTATACTAGGGAAACCAAAGTATAGTACTTATACAACTCACAAGAGAACAATTTAATTGTTGCTCGCCATGCAGTTTTCCTAAGAGGAATACCTATATGCAGTGGTAAGTGGGAGGAAAGTAAAACTCAATGAAAATCGGAGTAATACTATTCCAGGAACCGATTCCTTAATGGAACACAAATAGTTCATCAAGGATGAAACTATACCAATAATCTTCGAATACACAAGAACTGCGTAAGTCGGAGAGAGTCAGAAAACAACCTGGGAGGTATGGGTTTCTGATCTCACCTCATAAAGATGTCAATCTTATTAAGTAATACAAACTGACTACGTATGAGAAGTGATACAAGGTATCCACTCCCTATTATGGCAAAATGCCATGAAGTTCGAAATGGATTCCATTTATACCAACTATGTTTAGACACTAGTTGATGTACCGGAAGGCATTGTGCCTATTGGTACGATAGAAGTCTTCAAGGAAGACATACATGGATGGCAACAACCAACGTAACAAAAGCTAGGCTTGTAGCGAAAGGGTATCGTTATCAACATTGTGTCGATTACGACGAAACCTTTTACTCGTTGCCATTGTTAAATCCATTTGGATAATGCTTGCTGATGCTACATGTTTCATTTATGAAATATGGCAGTTGAATGCCAAAACCGTTTTCCTTAACGAAAATTTTTTGGAGGATGTTTACAACATTCTGACGGTTTTGTCGTACCAAAACTAGCAAACAAGGTTTGCAGGTTATTCGATCCATTTATGGATTGAAGCAAGCATTGCATTCTTGTAACTATCGTTTTGATGTAATCATAATGGTATATGATTTAATTCAAAACGAAATGATTCTTGTGTATATAAGGAGGTTAGTGGGAGCGCACTGACAGTAATGTCCTAAATAATGATAATATGTCATTTCTTAGAAATGATATTCCCGTAATACAATAGGTGAAAGCTTGGCTTTCATGAAAATTCTCCGTAGAATTCTTGGGAGAGACAATCTTTATTCTAGGAATAAGGATCTACTAGATAGATCTAAAAGTTGTTGGCACTCTCCGAGAACTCGTACATTGAAATAAATGTACGCGACCTGGTGTCTCATATGCTTTGAGCATGTGGAGTCACAATCGGGCCAGTCCAAGTGATAGTCACTGGATTGATGTTAAGACCAACCATTAGTATCTTAGATGAACTAATGATGCTTTCTTATACTATGAAGAAGGAGAACTTGAAGTGACTGGGTTCACTGCTGCAAGTTTCCTAACCGATAAAAACGACTATAAGTCGTAACAATGGTACTATAAATTAGGAGTAGTTCTGTTAGCAGCTGAGCTAGGCTATAGCACAGGCTAAAGAATTAATGGTCTCATCAACGATCCAAATATATACTTCAAATATTCATCTGATTCATTCGGATCATACATCGTGGCGATGTGATGATCGAATAAATTGCATCAGATGAAAACACTACAAATCCTCTGACGAAAGCCATTTCTCAGCAGAAGTTTGAGCGAACCGTACATAGTTCAGGTGTTGGACACTTGAGTGATTGGCTATAGGCCAAGTGGGAGATTGTTGGACAATTATGACCCATAGCATCACTATTTGTACAAATCATGGTGTTGTTGTACAAATTAAATATGTGACAAAGGAAATTGCCCTTTATTATTTGTAATTGGATTACCTAGATGTATAAATGATAAAAGGTCCATATGATTAGTTCTGGATTAAGATGATATGAGACAGTATCAATCCACAAAGGTTTAATCATTAAATATCCCTAGTCGGAGTATTTTCGAGATTGGACATCGGTAATGCGTAAAAGACTAGTATTACACTTGTGCACGTTGTGGGAGCATAACGGTATAGTTTTCATATATTTGGGTATATGATACTCATGCAAGTGTAATATGAGGTTGTGTTTACCGATGGTACGGGAACAGCTTCGCTCTGGATAGACCCCTCAGAATTTCATTGGTAGTATGACTATGTGTCTATGGAAGTCCGAATCAGGGTAGGTGTATTTGGTCTTAACCTGAGACTTGCACCGCTAATACTTGTGACAATCATATACTTTGGTTTTGGTCGTTCAGGGCTTTAACAGGTTCTGTGTACGCCTCTTCTGGGTATATTGAGAATCGTAGTGTATTGGGTGTGATGTCAAGACGGAAGTATCACTCCAGTCATAGTGGAGATGATGATCACGTAGGATACGGAACTGGTGCTCTTATGTACTGCAGTCATCGGGATAATATGACTAGTTCATGATTATCCGATTATAGAGACTAGTTACCAGAGATCCGATATGTGCTTCGTACGGGGCAGACACAATTCCAGCCCTAGGCCTTGCACGTGACATCCGAATATCCGATGCTGGATCGTAATACACAATACTACGTATACTACGTCTGATATAGATCACATATTCTAGTAAGAATATTTCTGGAGAATTAGGTAGGCACATGCTTTGCTAGAAGCCAACTATGTCTTGTAAATCGGTAAAAATGTAGTATTAGGTACGTACGTGTTCGGATAGTCCGATGACCGGATTCACTGCCAACATATCCGGGGATCTCATGGGTCGCTTCCTGAAGATTCACCGATGACGTATGACTCGCACTTTATTAATCTGGGATTAATAATTAGAGAGAGAAAATTAATCTGGGATTAATTACGGAAATATTTTATCTGGGATAAAATATTATTTAAAGAGAGTCAATTAATCGATAAAATAATATATTCGATATATTATACGAAATTGGATTTCGACGCGGAATTAAAATTAGATTTTAATTCGGTCGAACGAGTTAATTTAGAATTAATTCGTTAGCGACGTGAATAGTAATTTTGCTAGGCATAATTATTTAATTACGTTGCAACGAAAAATTCGTTAATTCGGAATTAGCGAACCCGAGCCCGGGAGTGTTTGCGGGCCCACTCGCATTTCGATTTCAAGTGCGGTCCATAAGTCACATCAAGCGTCAAATCATTAGTCGCTTTGATTGATGTGATGTCTAGTCATTTTGAGTGATGTGACAACTAGTCACTTTTCATTGATTGATGGAGGTGGTTAAGACTTTAAAGCCTTGTACCAAATTTTGGTAAATGGATTTTGAATTTCATTTTGTGTATTAGATACACAACACACAACATCACTCTCTCTCTCCCTACACAATTCGGCCAAGAGGCCAATTTTCTTCCTCTCTCCATTCGGCACTTGGTGCCAATTTTATTCTTGATTCTTGCTTAGCCGAGAACAAAGGAGAAGCCAAAGGGAATTTTGTGGCAAAATTTCCAAGTGCTAGCACACCAAAAGAGTCATCCAAGGTGACAGGGAAACCTAATCATGAGCATGGAATCACAACACAAAGCTTGGAGCTTGGAGATCCATCCATGGAGCTTGATCGAAAATGACAAGGAGCACAAAATGACCATTGTCGAAAGCTTGAAGATTTTTGTGTTCAACGCATCGCCAAATCCGATCAATGTAAGTATGATTCCGCCATGCTTCTTTGTTGTATCCGCACATGATTTCTTGCTTGAATCGATCTTGGGACTAACCTAGAAACTCAACAGGCATCGCCCCAGACTGATACTGATGTGGGCCTCGCCCCAGACTAATACCGATGTGGGCCTCGCCCCAGACTGATACTGATGCGGGCTTCGCCCCCAAACTAATACTAATGTGGGCCTTGCCCCAGACTGATACTGATGCGGGCCTCACCCTCAGACTGATACTGATGTGGGCCTCTCCCCAAAACTGATACTGGTGTGGGCCTCGCCCCCTATTATTCATTCCTGAAAACTGTCGACACTGTACTGTTGCTGCTTCTGGTTGGCTTGCATTTGACACTTTCTCTTTTTCTTCGTTGAAACTTGTGAATACAAACAAAAACAAAACACAACACAACAAAAGAATGCAATTGCATTAGGTGTATGCATGCATGCATGAATGAGTTTCCTATTCCGTTAGGTTAGGACTTTCGCCAATTCCCTTGGTGACTACTCGGTCTTCTATTCCTCAGGCAAAGTACTGCTTCAACCTGTCCATGTTGATTGGCTCGGTGAACTCGTTTCCTTCTAAGTCTGACAGCTCCACCGCCCTGTTTCCTAATTTCTGAATGGCTATCATGTCTTTCTGCTTGCTTCTTCTGAGGATTCCCTGTGTTCTAAACATCGCTGAGTATCATGCTTTTGTCAAATATACTAATGTTGCAGGTTGAAAGGAAGAGACTCAGGCAAGTAAGCGAAATGAACGTCTTTATTATCATCAAGAAAAGGTTCGAACAAGTAGACAAAATCAATGTCTTAAAAATGCAAGATCAAATAAACTAGGAGGAACAACTTCATCATTCGGATCATTGCCTTCTTCATCAGCCTATGGTTCTCTACTACTGTCGTTCCATATCCCCATGAAAGAAACTGGATGGTTGAGAGTTTGGAGGAAAAAGCTTTCGGGAGGCCGGAGTTGATCATGTAGGTAGGCGGTGGGACATAGTGATAGTTCGGTAGGGGGTTCTGATGTGTGTTGGGTTGTTCTTTCTTAGGATCGGGTATTTTATAGGCATCAATGAGGTTTTGGATTTCATGCCTAAGGCGGGTGCAGTTGTCAGTTTCGTGGCCTCTCCTATGATGGAAGTGGCAATACAGGCTTAGGTCAAGGTTGGGTGGTATAGGATCTAGAAGTGGTTTAGGCTCTAAGGGTTTTAGGAGTCCTTGCGCCTTCAGCTTCTCAAGCACCTTAGATAAAGGCTTCCCCAGGTTAGAGAAATGTCGGTTCCTGATGGAGCAACCTCGGCAGTAGCAGGCTTGGTCTCAGAATGTCCCCCAAAAGTCCTTCTATTCTGGCCATAGAACTTTCTATTCTCCGCTTCTTCTTCTTCGATGTCCATGACAGTCTCCCTCAGCTGTCGGAAATCTGCAATCATGGAGGTCATCCTTCTCGACTTGCCATAAATGGATGGCTTGGGCCATTGATGATCATTTTGATTTGGTCCTTCTCTGAGGGCCGAGTCTGCATCTTTAGAAGCTGGCTTCTCCAGCGGTCTACATACTCCTTGAAACTTTCCTACGGTTTCTGCTTGGTATTCTCCAAGTCGCGGAGTGACAAGTCGATCTCCAAATCTGTAACATACTGTTTCAGAAAAGCTTCTGCCAGTTCCCTCCAATCTTCCTTAACCTTTCTCTCAAGGCTATGGTACCACACTACGGGTGCCCCCTCAAGCGACATCCCGAACATCTTCTGAACTTGGCGCTGTGACAGGCCCAATGAACTCATACCTGAAACATACTGTCGGAGATGGACCCTCAGATCCCCATTCCCGTTGAACTTGGCCATATCAGGCATCTTGAACTGAGCCGGCAGCTGTTCTTCAAAGGTCATTGCCTCATAATCTATCGAATCTTCATGTTTACCCCTCATTTTGCGGGTAACTGATTCTACCTGATCTCGGAGCTTTGGTAATTCGGCCTGTGACCCACTATTCTTCCCGCGACATATTCGGCCATATCATCATCAAAACCCGGAATATCATCATTCAATCTAGTCGGATAGTCTTCACACCTCTCATTCTCAGAGTTTTCCCCAGCACGGGGCACAACCATATTGGCCAAAGCAGCAGTCAAGGCTTGCAATTGTTCAGTAACCTTGTTGAGATTGGTTTCCAACTGATCCATACGGGTGTTTCATTCTCTGATTCGCTCATGTTTGCTATTGGCCTTTTAACAAGTCTTCCCTTTTCCCTAACCCAACGGATATCTATGATGGCTCTTAAGACACAAAAGAGTTAAACATGCTGTTTGTATGCATGAGATGCATGAGATACGTGCGATGTATGGAACATATAAATCGGCCCATTACCATTTTAAGGCATTCAATCACACTGTTGTGGTGGTGCAAACTTGTCCCACTTGAAAAGGCCCAACAGGTTTACACCTTTGCGATAACATGACTAAACAACTTCAAATGATAAGGGGCCCAACACAGGATGGCCCATCAGTATTTTAGAAACTTTTGGCCCAATTGTCATAGGATATGAACTCGTCCCTGTTTAAATTGCCCAACAAGTTCGCATTTCTGACAAGAAGTCCAATTGCATCCAAATGATGATGGTCCCAAGCATAAATAGATAATTCAAGCATAAAGCAATAATTTCTACAGAGCGGCCCATCGACATTTCAGAAACTTTTGGCCCAATTTTCATAGGATACGAACTCGTCCCAGTTTAAATGGCCCAACAAGTTCGCATTTCTGACAAGAAGTCCAACTGCATCCAAATGAGGATGGTCCACAAGCATTCAAGCATAAAGCAATAATTTCTACAGAGCGGCCCATCGACATTTCAGAAGCTTTTGGCCCAATTGTCATAGGATACGAACTCGTTCCAGTTTAAATACCCCAACAAGTTCGCATTTCTAACAAGAAGTCCAACTACATCCAAATGATGATGGTCCACAAGCACAAGGAAATAGTTGATATAGGTCATATAACTCCGGTCTACGTGTGGGTTTTCGGGAGTGTGGACAAAGACTTTCGCTGGAGAAGGATTGCCCACAACTAGGTCTCCCCACTCAAGGGTTCGAGCGACCAAGTGAGCGCACCTTTTTTATACTTTACGGTACGTGCCAACGAGTTATGGTGCGTTACTGACTGTCAAATGGATTTCCCGTTGTAGATTCCCCAGAGGGAGGGAGGAGCGAACTCTCTTAAAAACCCAAGCCTCTTAGGCTCTTATCGCTTGGTGATAGAAATAAACAACGAGTCCTCCAAATTAGTCCATCACAGTAGGCTACGAGTACATGATTACCTAGATGCCTTCACAGCTTTTCCTTATAGAAAGGTAGTGAATGAGGGAAGACACCAAACCATTACCTGGCCTTAAAAAGTGCCTTTGATTAAACCTCTTTCAACCTACGGTAAACATGGTTAATTAAATCACAAACATTACATTACATTATTTCGGGGCCAATTCTCTATCCCCAGTGGAGTCGCCAGACTGTAGGACATAGATGTTGGACGACGCTGTCCCGGGCTTGCCGCCCGATTGGGAGTACAGAATAGCCCACGGGGGAACTAAACCGGAGAAATAACATGGAGTCGCCACCCGGTGTGAACCGGGAAAATGATTTAAGGCCGCACTCACCCCTCGCAAGGGAAGACCTCAAACTGTTGGTTTCGGAATGGTCCCTTACTTATGTCACTTGTAATGATATGATTTGTTCAATGATCTAACCAAGCCTAAGCAACATATATTTCCAAGGATAATCTACTTCTAAGTTCTTGCACAAATTGGAATAACGGAAAGCATATAATTTCATATGCACATTATATTGATAAACACAGAGATGCAAATAAACAATCATTGTACAAGCATGCATATTAAAGAGAGGCAATTAAGTGCATAAATATTGAAGAGAGCTAACTAAACATATGATGGGGAAGGGAATGACTAGAGGAACAAACATGCATGAAACATGATAAAGGAATCTGTCCAGTGTGTGCACGTTCGTGTAGCGTTCGTAAACACGTTCGAACGGTAAACAGAATGCAAGCGTTCGAGTAGCATTTGATAACGCGTTCGAATGATAAACAGAATGTAAGAGTTCGAGTAGCGTTTGATAATACATTCGAATGATAAACAGAATGTCCGCGTTTGTATAGTGTTTGATAACGCGTTCGAACGGGATGAGACCTGATGCATGATACAATAAAATGCATGCGCATTCGAGTAGCGTTCGTAAACACGTTTGAACGGTAAACAGAATACAAGCGTTCGAGTTGTGTTCTGATACGCGTTCGAATGGAAATAAGAAAGAATGCATACGTTCATATAGCGTTCGTAAACACGTTCGAACGAGATGAGACAGAATGCATACGTCCGTGTAGCGTTCGTAAATGCATTCGAACGAGATGAGACAAAATGCATACGTTCGTGCAGCGTTTGGAAACGCGTTCGAACGAGATTGCCAAAAATGGCATCCGAAATGACACAATCATATATATGGATAAACAAATACACAATGTAGGACCTCATGTGCCCGATGGAACACGTTTCACATTCAATCGGGTGCACCTCGTCCGGCGCGACAAAACATCGTAGAAAATGTAGCCTTTAGACATTTCCCTCGAATAGAGGACCTTTAATCCACCCTAGTTAGCCCATGCACATTACATCACAATGCATACAAATGAATGAGACAATAATGTGGACTTCCGTATATCCGATTAAACGTATCTCACATTCAATCAAACACACTTCGTCCGGCGCGGAAACATATTGTCGTAAAGGTAGCCTTTTGGACTTTTCTCCCCTCAAATTGAGAACCTTTAGACCAACATACTAAGCCCATGCGCATCACATCATAATGTATAGAAAGTAAAATGCAGAAAGTAATAGCATACTAACAATTAAATCATGCTTAAAAGATAAATAACATGCTAGCAACCCAATCATGCTCGAATACAAGGTTTGATGAAACAAAATGTGTGAATCTCTCAAGTGATATGTGGTATTGTATCCCGAGTCCAAACCGCAATACCGTCCATTCTGATTCGGCTACGGAATTTATGTCCGGGTTTCCATCCAATATACCACAAGAAAGAACATATATTCCATTCATCCAATTACCACAACATATATCAACAAACGACTCTCATGCGAAGGAATTCCAAAAAACAACAAAAAAGATGAGAATAAATAAGAAGGGTGCCCTCAGGTCTAACCTCTTAGGTTGTCTCTTGAAAGTGCGTTACACGGCCTTCAGAAGGGTTAATGCTCCACAACTCCTCCGGTTCACTGATCCACTGCTCACGTTCGTTGCTTCGCTGTTTTGAACTGTCGTTTCCTCTGTTTTGCTACTGTTTTTACTTCGTTTTGCTGCTGTGATTTTCGGTGGTTAAGCTATGGTTTGGGTATATGTTTTCAGTGAATGGAGGGCTGCGATTTGGGGACTGTTTCGGTGATGTAATGGTGTAGTTTGGGGGTTTTGATGTGTGAGTATTCGGTTGCTAGAGAGAGGAGGAGAAGAGGATTATTTGTTTTCTTGTTCTTGTTGTCTTGGGCGTGTATCTTAGGTTTATTTCTTTTGTGTTTTTGTGAGAATGAGCTAGGGGTTCTAAGGTTGGATTTGTGTTTCTTTTATAGGCAAAGGCTAGGGTTTCTCTTGTTTGAATAGGAATGGGATCAAGTAATTATGGGGGGAATATTTCTAATTAGTGTTTCACAAGGAAAATATCTAGTTAATTTGGGGACATGATTTGGCTTAATTAGGAAGATCATATATTTGATTAGGTATGTGATTATTTAGATTGGGATGTGATTTATCTAATTTAGGAAGGATATTATTTTAATTTGTGACATGTTTTAAATGTTTTAATTATTTTTGGGTGGGTTTTGGTGGGCTAATTGGGCTTGGGCGTGAGGCTAGCAACAAAACCAGAAGTACCGACACCGTTCGAATGCCTATTCGAACGCTACACGAACGCCCGCAATCTGCTTGACATTCGAACGTGTTCACGAACGCAGCACGAACGAAAGCAGTGAACATGTGAATTGAATCCGATGACATACTTATTCTGAATTTCCCCTTCCGACATTCGTTTCCCGCGACTTCCGCAACCTAAAGAGTAGTGCCTCCGTACGAGACTCATCATCGGGACTTATATACAAAATGCAGTGCCTACAATCGTAAATTTGAAAGTCGACTATATTATACCATAAAGATTTGACGTTCTTATCTATATCCCAGGTATAATATTGATAGCCTGTGGCGGAGATATTATACGTATGCAATGACCTCGACTTGCATAGTTTAACGAGATTATCAGTGGTCGTCATAATTCATGAGTGGGTAAATTATGGACACGAAATTAGATTTCGTGACGGACAAACCTAAACTTAGAGAGTCCCACTATATGAAGTGTACTCGTTGAGTACTTGGGCAATGCATTATGAATAATACAGATTATTCATAATACTTCATTGGATTAAATGAGTTAATTCGAATCGTTTAAACGGTTAAACGAAAACACATGCATAAGGGAATTTTTTATCAATCGTAATTATTGTGTATTTGTATTTGATACATAATTTGATTTGATACACATTAATTAATTATCAAATGAGATTTTGACACATGCCAATAATATATGTATTTTTTATTTAATGTAAATAAAAATACATAAATAATAATTATTATGTTAATTAATTATTTAGATATTTAAATGTCAAATATTTAAATAATTAAATGATATCTATATTTCATAATTGTTATGTTATATGGCTAATTATTAATGATACATGTGGCGTGTTTTAGTTAAACGTTAGGTGTGCAAATTTGATTTGTTAACATAAAGTTTATTTTTAATTTAATGAAATTAAATTACACAAATGACCAAATTACCCCTTGTAAAGTCGGTCATCACCATTTTTTAAAGTAAAAATTTTTCTTTTGCTTCCAAGGGAAGCCATGGCCGATTATTTCATCTTCCAAAACACTCTCAGATAGCTTGATGATTCAAGGAAGAAGAAAGTGAAAAATTCAAGAAAAGCTTAAGGAAAAGTTGAAGATTAAGAGGTAATCTTTAATATTCTTAAGTTTAGAAAATTAGTTTCTTGTTCTGGAACTACTAGAATTGTTCTAGGATTTACTTACTGATGAGCGGAAAATATATCAATATTTACCGCCCCTTTTACTTAATATTTTGTTTAGTTTCTCGGGTTTGATGAACGTTTTGATGTGTTTTTGTTTATTTTGCAAATAAAATAATATTGGGACTCAATGAAATTATTTAGGACGAAATATGGGTCAAATAAGGGTAAAAAATTGGACTTGAAATATTAATTTTGGAGATTGGGAACTTGAAAGGGCGTTCTAACGAAATGCAGTTTCGGAAATTCCAATTTTATGCAACTATCGTATTTTGGGCATAACTCTTTACGCCGATATCAGATTGAGTTGATTCAAGTTCCAGATTAAAGAAGACGCAAAGATCTACAACTTTGAAGAACAAAATAATTTCGAATTCTAAATAATTCATGACCAAAATTGATGAAACATCTAGAAGTGTGTTATGCATAATTATTAAAGTTATTTTCAAAGCAAAAAAATAAAAAAATAAATAAAAAAATAAAAATAATCAAACTCCCACCAAATATGATAGCAATTAATAATGGATTTGGTGGAGGCAAAATTTTGCCTATAAATACCAAACCATTTCATTTGTAAATTCATACCTTCTTCTATGTAATTCCTTAATAATACTAAGAAGATTGTATCTTGCTTGTTTATTTACAGCTTTTAGTAATTAATTTCCGCTTTTGCACTTTCTTTTCTTTACTTTTCAGTCTTTACTTTCTGCAATTTACTTTTACGCACAATACTTTCTTTTCTTTACTTTTCAGCAATTTACTTTTCAGTAATAAAGAGGTAACTCCCCCTTGCTGGGGTAAAATGTAAAACTTGTATTACTAATATTTAGATTAATCTCCCTTAATTATAATATATAAATTAGTTAAAACCTGACTTAACGAGGATACCGTCATATTGGTCGGTTGGTAATTATTTAAATTGGTTTTTACCTGACTAAACTGGATACCGCCTGATTGGTCGGTTGGTAATTAATTATTAATTTAACTTAATCTGGATACCGCCTATATGGCTGGTTGGTAATTATCATCCAAAATTAATATATTATATTAATGGAGATATCTAAAATAGAAGTAATACAAATGAATCCTTTTACCTTAGCATTTTCTTTTATTGTATTTTTACTTTATTTACCTTCCGACATTTACTTTTCAGCATTTACTTTCCGTCATTTACTTTTCATTATTTAATTTTCAGTAATTTACTTTATGTCTTTTATTTTATTTAAGTTTTTACTACTCCTAAATATGTGTCGTAACTAAGTCAGTTATCTGGGTTGTGATGAAGTCCAATATCATCGGTTTATAAGGGGTTAAATTACGGTTTAGGTAATATAAAGGTTTATTTATTGAGCCTTAGTCTTAATGTGTCTTGTTAACTGGCAATTAATAAGATTGATTCGGTAAACTTAAAATGAACTTGGAAAATGGATTTTAGGTTAAAGACCTTAGACTCAATAGCCCACGATCTTCCTTGAGGATAGATAACCCTTTAATATATTTCTTTACAGGACAGGAATATACCTGTCGGGCGGGGTAGCCATAATTGGAACTTAATCTTAATGAATCCAAATAACTTTTTTAACATAGAACTATGATTAATTGGGTTATATTGGGTATTTATATTTGACCATCGGAAGAGGCTTTTACATAATTTCGTGTTCCAGGTTAATAAACCAATATATTACACAACCGTAAGATAACCACTTCATCTTTTAAAAAGAAATTGGAAGGATTCACAACTCTATATAGTTTCTAAATATTGAATTTTCTCAAACTACTTTCACGCTGTTTTATTTACTTGTTTTAATTTTAAAGTCACCATCCAATCAAACAATCAATCCATTAGATACTTTTAAAAATTTGGCTTCATAAATTAATAGCTTAGGTATTAAGTCCTCGTGGGATCAATACTTTTTTTTACTACTTGAACAATACGTGCGTTTGCGTTATACGCGTGTGAAAACGCTAGTCAAGTTTTTGGCGCCGTTGCCGGGGACTTATTTATCTTTCACTATTATTTTTGGAGTTAGATACCTTTACTTGTATCTAATTTCTTTTTACTTTTATTTCTATTTTCTTATGTTTCAGGTTCTTAGACACTACATGAGACGAACCAGAAGCTTTGAAATCCGACCACTTGACCCATAAATTGAAAGAACCATCAGACGGTTGAGAAGGGAAAGACGAGAAGGCCAATAAGCACTAATCAACATGGAACCTGAACCTTTGGAAGTTGCACCACCAATTCTCATTCGAGACAGAACTATCCTGGTGGTTGACGGCTTCATTTCCTGTATTGTATTTCCTCCCTTACCAGTAAATGTGTGTGACATCAAAACATACATTCAAATGATTCAACAGTCAGTTCAGTTTAGGGGGAATGCAACTGAAGATCCTAACGCCCACATCAGCAACATCCTGGAAGTCTGCGGCACTTTCAATTACAACCGAGCAGCTGAAGAAGCAATGAGACTGCGTGTTTTCCCATATTCCTTGAAATACAGAGCTAAAGCTTGGCTACATTCATTACCAGCAGGTTCCATCAATTTGGAACACTCTAGCCACCAAATTCCTTGCAAAGTACTTTCCACCAGCCAAAACTACAAAGCTAAGGAATGACATTACATCCTTTGTGCAACAAGACTCATAATCCCTCTGCGAAGCTTAGGAAATGTACAAAGATTTACTCAGAAAATGTCCTCACCATGAGATTGCAAAGTGGCTACAAGTCCAAACCTTCTATAATGGACTTCCTGGACTGATGAGAACCACAATTGACGCTGCTGCTGGAGGAGCTTTAATGGCAAAAGGATAAGATCAGGTCTGGGATTTAATTGAAGAAATGGCCAATAACAATTCATTATGGCCAACAGAAAGGAGCATGATCCAAAGAATTGCTGGAATTTATAAAGCTGGAGCCAACATTGCAGTGAATGCTAAGCTGGACCAGATATGAAAATTCATGGAAACTCTTAGCATGCAAGGCAATATTGGACCCACAAGTTCACCATATGGAGGATCATTAGAGTCAAACCAACATAAAGAAAAGGTGAATTACGTCAATAATTTCAACAGACAGGGAAACAATCCATATTCCAATACCTACAACCCAGGGTGGAGGAATCATCCCAATTTCACATGGAGCAACAATTCAGGACAAAGGAACAATCCACCACCAGGATTCCAACAGCAAACCCAGGAGCATGAAAAAGAACCAGGAATAGCGGAAGTGCTGGCCCAGGTAAAAAAGTAGGATGTTATGTTCAAAATCAAGCAGCATTAATTCAAAATCAAGCAGCATCAAATGAAGCTATGTTTCAAGCCCAATCAGCATTAAATCAAAGCTTAACTTCTTCTATAAAAGCACTGGAGAATCAAATTGGACAACTGGCCAATGCTCAGAGTTACAGACCGCCAGGAAATCTTCCCAGCAACACAGAACCAAATCCAAGGAACATGGGGAATGAGCAATGTCATGCCATCATGTTAAAAAGCGGTACTGAAATCAACAAAGATGTTGGAGTCAAAACAACTGGTGAGGAAGTTCCAAAAGAAAACATCGAATCAGTTCCACAGATGGAGGAAAAATAAGCAAAGGAAAAAGATCAAGAAATGATCACTCTACCTCCACCTTTTCCACAACGTCTCCAGAAGAATAAACTAAACAAGTAGTTTTCTCGATTCCTGGAGATCTTCAAAAAGCTACATATCAACATTCCATTTGCAGAAGCATTGGAACAAATGCCGAGCTATGTCAAATTCATGAAAGACATTCTTTCACGAAAACGGAGATTGAGAGATTACGAGACAATATCATTATCAGAAGAATACAACGCCATCATTCAGAGGAAGCTTCCCCCAAAGTTGAAAGATCCTGGCAGTTTCATTGTTCCTTGCACCATAGGAGAACATGAATTCGGTAAGGCTTTGTGCGATTTAGGTGCAAGTGTTAACTTGATGCATTTTTCTATTTACATGAAACTGCAGATTGGAGAAACAATGCCCACCTCAGTCTCTCTGCAACTTGCTGATAGAATGCTCGTATTTCCGAGAGGTGTAGTTGAAGATGTGCTGGTCAAGGTTGACAAATTTATTTTCCCAGCAGATTTTATTGTCCTTGATATGAAGGAAAACGAAGACGTGCCGATCATCCTCAGAAGACCATTCTTGGCTACAGGTCGAACCATTATTGATGTATAAAAAAGAGAACTAACCATGAGGGTACATGACCAAGAAGTAATATTCAATGTTTTCAAAGCCATGAATTTCCCGGATGACGAAAAGAAGGAGGAATGTTTCAGACTTGATGTGATACATAGTATCATCTAGAACTCCAATGCAATGTAAAGTTCTACTGACAAACTTAAAGCATGTCAACTGTCTGTGGAGCCTAAAGATAAAGTGTATTGCGCACTGAAAAAGCTTATTCTTGCACTACAAGCAATAGAAGAGAAACAGTTCCATCAGCTCAAAAAATTGGAGGAATTCCATATACAGCATTTTGAGAATGCCAAACTGTACAAAGAAAAGGCCAAGAAGAGACATGATGAAAAGTTAGTGCGCATACAAATAGAACCAGGGCAGAGGGTACTGTTAAACAAATCAAGGTTGGAACTCTTCCCATGGAAGCCAAAATCACGGTGGTTAGGACCATTCTTAATCACCCAAGTTTTACCAGATAGAGCTGTTGAGATACATGATCCCGACTCCAACAAAACATTCAAGGTTAAAAACAAGTGTGTCAAGCACTACTGGGGAGAATCATTTGAGCGACAAAAAGAAAGTGTCACACTTTCAGATCTAGCCTAACGTTCGGGCAGTCATGTCCAGTTGACGGCGTTAAATTTAGTGCTAGCTGAGAGGCAACCCATGTAAATTTGTGTATATATTCAGATTTGGTGTGTTTGATTTTTGTGCAGGTTAAGTAATTTCAAGATGGAAGAAGTTCTCGCAAACCTTCACAAGCAATTTTCTTCTCTCCCTCAAAATTCTCTGATGAAGATCTACAAATCTCGCTAGGAACGAATGAGACTGCTGATGATCAAAGGTATTCCTACTGACATTCGTTGGATTATTGAAGCACGGGTCCGATTGGCATGTGAGTCTTCTGACTCTTTTATTTCACATCTGTCTGGTTTAGGAAGAAGCATCTATGCTAAAAAGAGAAGAGCTAAAAGAATGGGTGTTTGCTATAAATGTGCTCGCATGACATGTAATACTCGTTGTCGTTCTTTAGGAATGGTGTCTGATAACCGTGAAGATAAAATTAAATTCATTAGGGATGGCTTGAGTAAGGAGTCTTTGGATGACATATCTAAGACTCTTGAGATGCATTCCAGTGGATATGTGCATCATGCAATTCACATGTTATATACACAATTCTGAAAAGAAAGACAACATTACAGTCTCGGGAATCTGACTTTAAAAGACCATGTTTGCCAATTTATAAGAAAATTGGATGGGAAGCTTGTCCCTGACGCATAGACGTCAATCAAGCTGTTACTTTCTTGTAAATATTATATCTTATTGTCTTTTCCTAATAATTGTGATTTGTTTTGTTGTTTTCTTTTATTTTCTCCGACAGAATCTAGATCTTTTGACCTTTCACGATTTATTTTACTGTTGAACTAATAATTGTCATATGGCAGGTACTAGTGCTATTATTTTTACTCACCCTTTTCAGGTGTTATAAATTCAACTCATCATTGCACCCTTGAAGACATATAGAGTTTTGAAACAAACATGGAAGCCACTTCAAGAAGACGAGTTGAAAACATTTGTGTGTTTTACGATACTAGTGTTGGTATTAAGCCACAATACGTAGCAGCAGCACATGAATTGGATCGAGTCTTATCTGAAAGGAATATGCACTTAGTATATGGCGGTGGCAATCTTGGACTAATGGGGATCGTTTCAAAGGCCTTACAGGATGGAGGCAGTCAAGTTCTGGGAATCATCCCAAAACCATTGGCGGAGGAAAATCTGATAGGACCATCAAACGGAGAAGAACTAATTGTGCCAGGTATGTCTGAAAGACTGGAGGAGATGATTAACCGTGTTGATGCTTTTATTGCTTTGCCAGGTGGCTTGGGTACACTAGAGGAAATTTTTACAGTATTATCTTGGGTGAACTTGAACAAACACCAGAAACCAATTGGATTATTCAACGCTGATGAATTTTATGATTTTCTTTGTGTGTTTCTTGATGATGCCCTGATAAATGGGTTCATGTCAAAACCTTTAAAAGAACTCATCTTTACTGCCAGAACTGCCCCGGATTTAATTGACCAAATCTTAGCATTTGAACCACAAATTGACCCTATCCTGTCCAAGATAAAATGGTCAGATGATCGTGGTAAGAAGCGTCGGATAAATCTGGATCTTAACCTTTAATTTTTCCCTTTTAGATTTAGAATTTCAGCTAACTAGGTATGATTTTCTAAACTCTTCTTCTACTATTTAAGACATTGGGGACAATGTCTCATTTAGGTTTGGGGGAATAGTTAATTTATATCTTGTATTGTTTTGTTTTAGCCAAAATTTTCGAAAAATTCAAAAAAAAAATTGAAAAATTTTACAAAAATTAAAAAAATATTTTGTGTTTTTGTGTTTTTTTTGATTAATCAGGTGAAATTGGTGTGAGATAGCTGTGTAAGGAATTTTCATTCCTGAGACGTATCTCAACCTATTTCGGAACAAGTTAATTTTTGTTTATTTCCTTTTAAATTATTTAATTTGTGAATTCTCCATAATACTGACTAAAATGAATCTTCATATGCTCAATTGACATGTATTATCAGCATACATGGTAACATACAGACATGAGCTGTAATTGAAAAGTTTGTAATATTCAGTGCTCTAGTTTAATTGGAGGAAGCATCTAAAAAAGCGATGGAGTAAAAAAAAACGTTTGAGATCCGAGTTATTAAGTCTGTAATGGTGTTTTAACACCTAGCGCCCTAAAACCAACTGGTTTGGGAGTTACTGGCCCAAAGCTCGCTACATGGATCAAAGATGTTGCAAATATATATATATATATATATATATATATATATCTGAAATCTGAGTAATTAAGTCTGTAGGGGTATCTTAACACCTAGTGCCCTAAAACCAACTGGTTTGGGAGTCACTGGCCCAAAGCTCGCTACATAGATGAAAGATATTGTATATAAATAAAAAAAATCAAAAATAAAAAAGAAATCAGAAAATATTCCATTGCTAAAAAAGTGTGAATTCTAATAAAACTTTAGGAAAAAAATATTACTTTCTTCTCAACTGCACTTGTGACTATTGTGGGCAAAAATGAGTTGATTAATATTTTGTTGGCTATTTATATGAAGAATGGTAAAAAATTAATCGGAGAATTCACTTATTCGGTAATTTAGAAAGAAATAAAACAACTATTAACTTGGATAAGAAGTTTCACTTGTTTAGTCACTAACTTCTTTATTCTCTTTTCTCTTGTCTTTTTGTTTTTGTGTGCATTAGTTTTATTATCTTTTTACTTTTGTAAAACATTTGTGGGTATCGTTGCTGTAAGCACGAGACTACAACTCGTCCACTAGGAACATCTAGGGGTTTAAAGGCTTGTTGCATACTCTAAATGCAACTGTGATCCCTACGAAAATGGCTTAGTTTAATTTTAATTGTTTCTTGTATTTTATTTTGTTGTTTTGCTCGAGGACTAGAAAAATGTTAGGTTTGGGGGTGTGATGAGCAGAAAATATATCAATATTTACTGCCCCTTTTACTTAATATTTTGTTTAGTTTCTTGGGTTTGATGAACGTTTTGATGTGTTTTAGTTTATTTTGCAGATAAAATAATATTGAGACTCAATGAAATTATTTAGGACGAAATGTGGGTCGAATAAGGGTAAAAAATTGGACTTGACATATTAATTTTGGAGATTGGAAACTTGAAAGGGCGTTCTAATAAAGTGCAGTTTTGGAAATTCTGGTTTTGCGCAACTGTCGTATTTTGGGCATAACTTTTTACGCCGTTATCAGATTGAGCTGATTCAAGTTCCAGATTAAATAAGACCCAAAGATTGACAACTTTGAAGAATATAATAATTTCGAATTCTGAAGATTGCATGACCGAAATTGATGAAATATCCATAAGTGTGTTATGCGTAATTATTAAAGTCATTTTCAAAGAAAAAAATAAATAAATAAATAAATAAAAATAGTCAAACAATAAAAATAGTCAAACTACCACTAAACATGATAGTAATTAATAATAGATTTGGTGGAGCAATTAGTGGATCAATTAGTGGAGCAATTAATAATGGATTTGGTGGAGCAATTAGTGGATCAATTAGTGGAGCAATTAATAATGGATTTGGTGGAGCATTTAATAATGGATTTGGTGGAGGTAAAATTTTGCCTATAAATACCAAGCAATTTCATTTGTAAATTCATACCTTCTTCTATGTAATTCTTTAAGAATACTAAAAAGATTGTATCTTGATTGTTTATTTACAGCTTTCAGTAATTAATTTCCGCTTTTGCACTTTCTTTTCTTTACTTTTCAGTCTTTACTTTCTGCAATTTACTTTTACGCACAATACTTTCTTTTCTTTAATTTTCAGCAATTTACTTTTCAGTAATAAGGAGGTAACTCCCCCTTGCTAGGGTAAAAGGTAAAACTTTTATTACTAATATTTAGATTAATATCCTTTAATTATAATATATAAATTAGTTAAAACCTGACTTAACGAGGATACCGTCATATTGGTCGGTTGGTAATTATTTAAATTGGTTTTAACCTGACTAAACTGGATACCGCCTGATTGGTCGGTTGATAATTAATTATTAATTTTACTTAATCTGGATACCGCCTATATGGTTGGTTGGTAATTATCATGCAAAGTTAATATATTATATTAATGGAGATATCTAAAATAGAAGTGAATCATTTTACCTCAACATTTTCTTTTATTGTACTTTTACTTTATTTACCTTCCGGCATTTACTTTTCAATATTTACTTTCCAGCTTTTATTTTTCAGCATTTAATTTTCAGTATTTACTTTTCAGCATTTACTTTCCGTCATTTACTTTTCATTATTTAATTTTCAGCAATTTACTTTATGTCTTTTATTTTATTTAAGTTTTTACTACTCCTAAATATGTGTCGTAACTAAGTCAGTTATATGGGGTTGTGATGAAGTCCAATATCACCGGTTTATAAGGGGTTAAATTACGGTTTGGGTAATATAAAGGTTTATTTATTGAGCATTAGTCTTCATGCGTCTTGTTAACTGGCCATTAATAAGATTGATTCGGTAAACTTAAAATGAACTTGGAAAAGAGATTTTAGGTTAAAGACCTTAGACTCAATAGCCCACGATCTTCCTTGAGGATAGATAACCCTTTAATATATTTCCTTACAGGATATGAATATACCTGTTGGGCGGGGGTAGCCATAATTGGAACTTAATCTTAATGAATTCAGATAACTTGGTTAACATAGGAATATGATTAATTAGGTTATACTGGGTATTTGTATTTGACCATCGGAAGAGGCTTTTACATAATTTCGTGTTCCAGGTTATTAAACCAATATATTACACAACCGTAAGATAACCACTTCATCTTTTAGAAAGATATTGGAAGGATTCACAACTCTGGATAGTTTCTAAATATTGAATTTTCTCAAACTACTTTCACGCTGTTTTATTTACTTATTTTAATTTTAAAGTGACCATCTAATCAAACAATCAATCCACTGGATACTTATAAAAATTTGGCTTCATAAATTAATAGCTTAGGTATTAAGTCCTCGTGGGATCGATAATTTTTATACTACTTGAACAATACATGCGCTTGCATTATACGTGTGTGAAAACGCATGTCACTTACTTCTTAGAATTTGGGGCTTTTGGATTTGGAGGATGGAATTGGAGGCTTATTGCATGTGTGAAGTTGATTTGAATGATATTATTGTAATATTGGTTCAAATTGATCATTTGATGATATGTTGTCATTCTAGAGTGTTATGACCACTCTTATAATGCCTAGAATTATACTTGGGTGCTTCATTGGTGGTGGCTTGGATTTGTGTTATGATTAATTGGATTAATATTGAGAAAGTTGGATTAAAGCATGAATAATTGACATTTTTAGTATCTGGATCAGATCTGGAAATTTTGGGTTTATGACTATGAAAATGATGTCATATTAATGTATTGGATGTGTTTTGGGTGTTGGAACAATTTAAGAAAATTATTTCGGATTTGAAATATGTGAAAACGGTGAAAAATGATGTTACCGGGTGACTTTTGAGCCAACCAGGTGACAGCTGCCCAAATAGTGAATTTGTCACTGTTCGGGCAGCCCATCAACTGCCCTAATATTGTTGGGGCTAACCTGGGCAGCCATCATGTGTATTGCGTGGTCGGTTCGGTCAAAAATATGTTTTATGCCATTTTACGGAAAAATATTTTCGTAAAAGTTTCGCAACGTTTCGTAGTTATTTATGTCATTATTTGATAACGAATAAATATGTTTAAGTGAAAGATGAATAAATTATTCATATTGGATATTGAATAATTTATTCAGTAATTTAAAAAGTTTTAAAATTACGATTTCACCCGAACCGCGAGCTTCCGCTGCTCCCGCGCCAAAACCCTAACTGTGAATGCATCCTATCTAAATTTAAAAATCTTTTATATTTAGCCCTATATATGTACGTTTGGAATCTTTCCTTGTTTTCCATGCAAATAGCCAACTTAGAGATTCAAATGATGTAGAGACGTTGACAAAACAAAGTAAGTCATGCAATATAGTCACCAAATATTTTCTCAAAAATATCAATTCTAAAACATCAGCATAACTGTTAGCACATGAAAGTTGTTACTTCATGAATGTGCTCCTGAAACTATAACAAAAGAGCTGACCATCTGAACATAAGAAATATCATAAGCATACCAAAAGAAAATTAATTAAAAACATGCAATCCCATATGGTTGAACATCTAAACCAATAACCCTGTATAATTTTTCATGTAAAAGCCCAATTCAAAACAACACTCTGCAGGATGCAAACATCAGATATACCCATTTCAAGAAGTATGGATATTTTTCAAGACTCAAGAAACAAAATCTGTTAAAGCCAACTTACTCACAAGCCTATCAATTCCCTTAAAATTATTTTCATGCAGAATTTACTTATAATTGTACCATAAGAACAGTAACAAATATTATAGGAAACGTCTTTTCCTTAGCGCAGCAGAAGTTGCTATTGTGGGCACCGATTCCGGTATGGACCTTTAAAATTTTATTTGCCTTCTCCCTTGTTGAATCCGAACTCCACCAACCACTTGATGAATTTCCCTTGATGTCCAACGCTTGGATCAACCACCCGATCTTCCGAGCTATGTCTCGAAACCAACAAACCGAAGTGTGAGCTTCACTCACAAAGATCAACTTCTAAATTTTTTAGAGAAATAATAAAACTCTAAATTTTAGAGAAATTATGTTTTCACAAATTATTTTGGCTTTGAGAAAGATATGTTGAAGAAGATCTAGTATATTGTTCACTCTTATTTTTCTTTCTAATCTCAACAATTGAGAAATAAGAATTTTCTCTCTACCTTACTCATAACTTTTGTGAATGTTTTTGCTCTCTCTTGAATTTCTTTTCAAAAATGCTAAGTATGAAATTACTCAACCCTTGAGTGGGAATGGTAGAGATTTTATTCCAAAGCCAATCCACCAATATCCACTCACTATTTGAATGGCAAACACACTTGAGTGGAGTGTCAACCAAATCAATGAGATAATGGATCAAGTTAGGTAATTATGTCAAAACTAATTAACAAAAACTTGGTGGATGATTTGGCAAACCATTAAGGCTTGTCTTGATAATGCATTTACCATTATCAAATAATGATGTCATAATTATGCATTATCAATTATGATGTAATAATTATCTCATAATTATTATTTGATTATCTCATAATCAAAATATAGAAAACATAATATTAAACTAATTTAATATTATTTTCATTTGTGACAAAAACATTATTAATCATATTAATAATATATAAATATAATGTGATCATATTATTAGAAAATCTAATTATATTAGATTTGCTACAGTTAATCGAGCTAACACGGGGACCAAATGGACCTATGATTTTGAACTCCAATAATTCTGAAATATTAATTAAACCCTTTAATCAAATATTATGAATTATTAACTCTGCGTTATTCCGCTAAAAACTCGAAGTTGAACTCCCATTACCGTAGATGGAAAATAAGCCGAACAACTTCGGTGTCTATCGATATAGTCATTACATATGGATATAGCCCTTCATGAATATCTCATAAATAGAGCAAGGTTATAAGTTCGTTATACCCCTCTAAATATTGTCTCTTAAGCACTATTGATTCTATAATGGACAATTAATTCATAACAATTATGAACATAAAACTTTCTATTCGTAATAGATAAGTTGGGCGCTCAAATTGTTCAACTCCCGAATCAATTCTTAAAAGAGATATTCTTCTACTTCTCGAAAGAATAAGTGAATTCTATATCTATGTAAAACGTTCTTAGCTACACACCAAACAATATCCCCAAAATACGTAGTTATTGGCCGGGAATGCTACATCAACCTCACCATAGTAAATCAAAGGATATAGCTTGACATGCATGAGTTTGTAATACACTCAGGATTAAGATCGAATCAATATATGACCATCTAGTAGATTAAATGAATTTCTTCGGTTAACATATATTAAAAGAATTCATATTTATCTATGTCCAATCCTATATGATCTCATCATACAAGGTGTCTTCATTCTCATGTCACTACATGAACGGTCTCGGATCAAGGTCGTGATACAAGTATAGAATGGACCGCATCTATAGATATACCACAAACAAAGTACCCTATTTGTTTGCTTTCTATGAACTATTTAGATTACTAATTTCAGACTTAAATCCTCTTGTGCATCAAACATACACTAAGTTTGAAAGTGCAAGAGTAATCAAGATAAACAAGACAATTGGACAATATGCGATTTAAATCAAACAACTTTGATAAATGAATAATGCATTTATTATTATTACAATAATCAATTCCGTTTACAATACATGAAGCTCTAGGGCATATATCCCAACAAATATAACATAAGTAAACATGGTAGATCGATACGTCTTAAAATTATTGCAACAATGTGTAAAATAAGAAAAATATTACTATTCACCATGAATACAAAAAAATGAAGCTGGGTTGAGTCTCAGATTATGTCGCTCTCTTTAAGACGTTTCGCGGCTCTGTCCAGAATTTGTGCTAGCAGTATGTCAGTCCCGCCGTCCTCAGGATAAAACAAGCCCATAAAATATTTTGTCTCAATCGATTTGGCACAAAACCGATTGAAATTCTCACACCTAAAATTATTTGCTCGGGATCATCATCCATTTCGAATTTTCTTCAGATTTACATCTTACAAAGAAAATCAGCACATTTTGGCTATCGATTCAGTTCTTGTATTTGGAACTGCGAACATGTTCACATACGTAGGATTGCCAAAATATTTCTACTCAGAGGCACCCAAAGAACTAAAATCTCTTTCAACTTGCTTTCTGTGGAGTTCAATGGCGCTTGGATATTTTTACACCATTTTCATTTACGTAATTAACTGAGCAACAAAGGGAGTTACTAAAAATGGAGGCTGGCTAACAAGCAACAATATTAACAGGACCATTTGAATTTCTTCTTCTAGAAGATACAACTATATACCCGATTCAAGATCAGGTTCCTCAAGGGAATGGTTGGAAACTGCCAGAGCTTTAGCCAAGCTATATCATCAAAAAAGAATGAGGGATCAAAAGCCAAAGTGGTAGTAGCCAAATTGGACATTAGAAGAGTGTTCAAGTGGCTGAGAGTTCAAAAGACATGCCATTTCCTTTGCTTTCTTTTATTATAAAAACTTTTGTTGGTGAATTTTTATGGACATAAAAAAAAAACCTCAAGTTAGTTGAAGAGTGGAGTTATGATTTTTTTAATTAAATTAAAACACATTAACATCAATATTAATGATGAAATTTTGTAACTTAGAACAATCAAAATAATATGATTTTTAACTTCTCCAAAAATTAACTTCTTGTAACTCCTTAAAATATTAAAATTAATATTAAAATTCATTAAAAACTAACAAATCCAAGTTTGGACCACTTGAAGGTTGTAAAAAAAAAAAATGATGCGGTATCTTCAAGGAACCAAAGATTACACGCTTACCTATATGAGATACGATCATTTAGAGGTGATTGACTATTCAGACTATAATTTTGCTAGCCGTTCTGATATTAGAAGTCAATTTATTTTTTCTTTTTCCTTTTTTAACTTTTTGATTTTATTTTTGTTGATCATTTTGCTTCAACTTTGTTATTTTTTTTTTATTTTTTTTCTAATAATTAAAATTACACGCAACATACATTGACTTCTTTACCAATTTCGACATTGCAAACCTCAGAACTAGAAAATCTTGTCAAGAGCAAAATTGTAAATATTTGAGTCTTCTTTCATCTTGAATTGAAATCCCCTCAATCCGATATTTGAGTAAAGAGTTATGGTCAAAATACAAAAAATTACGTAAAGTTAGAATTTCCGAAATTGTACATTATTAGAACGCTCTTTCAAGTTTTTGGCCTCCAAAATCCAAATTTTACGTTCATTTTTCTAGTTATATATCTAATGTATTATTTCACCTACATAAGAAATAAAAATTACAATAAAAATATATAAAACATAAATTTAATTATTATTTTACAAATGTGCTAAATTGAAGGGATTAATGAAACTACAAATATAAAATAATTAATTTCCCTTTTAATAAATATACACTTTTTAGTATTCATCAGTGTCCAATTTTGAGTACGTGTAATTGATTATTTTATGATAATCAAGATCATTTGATAGACCTTGGACCTTTCAATCAGAATCATTCGAGGGACCCTACACCTCATAATATTCAACCTTAGCTGAATTGTTAATTGATCTCTTTGATACCTTATTGTAAACACTTTAAATAACAAATACAAGATAAGGAATAATCCTAGATAACTTCTAAACTAATTGATAGAAGATAACAAATATATCTATATCTTTATTGAATTATAATTTAAAAATAATCTAAACTATTCCAATATAATGGCATCACTTATAATGCAACCATACACAGCAACCTTAAGCAAAGGTGACCAAGACGTATGCCCACAATTCTAATCCTCTTGTGCCTATTGTGCACAATTAATCTACTACTTATCAACTAGGGATCACAACAAACCGGATATAATACATGAATGTTAATATTTGTATTTGTCATGTTCAATCAACGGTTACGAAAATTGTATATCTCCTTACACATCCCTAATGTACCCCTACGTGTCTATGTTCACAAGAGAATTTTACCTTTATTTGATATCAATACTTATACCCGACCCATTTAACAAATGAATATAGAAAATTATTATTTTATCCGCTCTTAATGTACTAGACCCACGTACCCCTCTTCTAGGGGTGTTCATCGGGTCGGGTCAACCCGCGACCCCACCCGACCCGTGCGGGTCCAAAAAAAAATTTGCAAATTTTCGACCCGACCCGAAATTATCAGGTTGGACAACGGGTTTGATATTAAAACCCGACCCGACCCTATAATATTTTTATTATTTTTCTAAAAATTTTATTATTATTTTTGAAGTTTTTACTTTTATTTCATTTGTTTATTATTTTTGTTGTATTTAAACTTTATATTTATGATAATTTTTGAATTTACATAAATAACAAATATTTGTATTTCAAAATAATTAATTCATTAAAAAAAATCTGCCGACCCGACGACCCGAGACCCGAACCCGATCGGGTTCCACCTTCGTGTGACCCGACCCGCGACCCGAACTTCTCGTGATCCGATCCGATCGGATCTCACAAAATTTCAAAAAACCTGACCCGACTCGACCCGTGAACACCCCTACCCTCTTCCCACATCTCTTATACCAAATCACTAATAATTAGGGGTGCGCGGTTCGGTTTTTTGCATTTTACGGTTCGGATTTTTTACCTCTCAAACCAAACCATTAAATAACGGTTTGGTTTGGATTGAAAATTTTTTAAACCAGCGGTTAACGGATTGGTTCGGTTCGGTTTACGGATTATTATATTTAAAACAATTTTTTATCCACTTAAGTGGAAAAAAAATAGTCTATTAAACAAATAGTATGAAGTGCTAGGGTGTAAGCTGTGACTCCAGGGAAACATGCACTCCATAAAGGATTGAAAAATGAGGCACAATTAATTCTTGTATTTTTTTAAAGTTACCTCGAATAATGATGCTACCTCATTCTAATTAAGAAACAAATCCAACATTTTACTTTCAATAATAATGATGCTACCATAAAACAAAAAATTTAAGAATAAAAGTATTAACAAATAAATTGAAGAACAAAGTATTAACAAATAAATATATTAACAACAATTTAAGAATAGCAATATTAACATACTAATAAAAAGAAAACATATAATAAAATTAAAAGAAAATACAATACAAATTTTTTTTATAAAAATATATAATTTTTTTAATTATAACGGTTCGGTTCGGTTTAACAGGTGCGGTTCGGATTAGCTCCTGAACCGAACCGTAAACCGTTTGGGGTGGGCCAATCCGAACCGCAAACCGAACCGTTAGAAAAAAAACCGTAAATTCGGTCCGATTTGGTTCGGTTTGCGGTTTGGGTTCGTTCGGTCGGGTTTTTTGCCCACCCCTGCTATAATGATGACATGGAAGAATTACTTTTTTTTTAATAGAGGGGTGCACATTTCAGAGTTGGATTGGAAAAAACCAATTTTAATTGATGATTGAATTGATTTGGTCAAAACGCCCCCCTAACTTTAGGTTTCTCATTAACTTAAAATATTCAAAAAAGGTGCTCAATTTTTAAATTAGGATGAGATATCGTTTAAATTAATAAAAATATATAAATAAAAGACCTAACCAAATAAAATCGCAAAAATTCTTGAATTTTGATAAATAATTGGAAGAAAAATTATTTTGAATAAAAATTTTAGTAGGAATTCAAGATAAAAAATTTATCCTAATTACTAAATAAAAATTTCTATCTAAATTCAGTATAATTTTTTATTCCAATTAAAAAAAAAAGGATAAAAAACTAAAGATAATTTTTCCGGACGAAACTTGATCCATCCCCATTGTCGGCCCTACCAGGTGAGGACATTTTAGTAAATAGGTAAGAGTTTACGAGGCATTACACGCGTGAGTCTCAGTAGACGCAGACAGTAACACTGTAAAATTTATCAATTGATTTGAGCAGAGAAGCAGCGATCGATCACCTTCTCCTCCCACGTGAGAAATTAAAGAAGATGGTCTTGTGCGTCGCCGTATTAGGCCATCAAGTAGTCCCTCATTTCAACAATTTTCTTATTATTATTTTTTTTTTTATCAGTGAAGAGATGATAAATAACTGATTTTTTTTTTATCAATTCTGCATGCTACGACTTCTAAGGTTGAATTCTTATCAATTCGCCTCCTGTGGATTTTGTTTTCTTTCTAGCTTTGTTTGATAAATTAATTATACATATTTAGTTGACAGCTATGTCTGGTTTGGGTTATGTGGGATGGGTTTTAGTTACAAACATCAACTGAGATCAAGATTCTTTATTAGCTATCTGAAACATTATATTATGCTTTGAAATAATTTTCTTAAAAGCAATGGGGTTCTGTCGATTGGATGCATGATGCATCGGCTGCCAAGAAAGATATGTCCTCTCTGCTCTCTGATTTGCATATCTGTCTCTTGTTGATTAGCAAATGAATGAGAGATTAACTAGTTTCATTGTGAATAATAATAAGCATAACAGTTAAATAGGACATTGATAGATTTCAATGCATTTGATTATAGTAAATGAAAAGAAGAGTTTGAATATATAATCAGATTACCCATGTTTGGCTGTTAGCTATGGTTTCTTTTGTTTTTGTTATTAAATTCTACAGTTATGAGAGACTTTGAGATTAGAGTATGGGATCTGACTTGTTTTTGCGCTTATATTTCAATTACTATATGGTTGTTCTGGAGGTTCCGTGCTGCTTATGTACATGCAGTTTCAAATCCATTTCATGTGCCTGGTAAAAAGATCACAACCAGAATTTTTTCAGAAAGCAAAAGCACCATAGTCAACTCATTTTGGGTTGAGTTCATCTGGATAATTACTGCTGGTGTAAGATTGAACATTTTGTATTTGTATTCATTAGTTCTTTTTCTCCCTATATATTGCTTGTACCAAATATAAAGCAAGTGATTGTGTTCTTCCTTGTCTTTCATTTCATTATGCATTCATTTTATTGCTATCATATAGTTGGTGAATCACATGATCACATTCTCCGATTCATGAAAAAAGGATCGAGGAGCAATCCAGATTTCGTAAAAGTAACGCAACAATTGCTAAAGTTTTAACAATGGAAACCTTTGACATGAACTAAGAGCAAAAGCCATCACATATGATAGTAAAACCAGAAAATGAGTATCAGAATGCTTCAGCAAAAGTATTGCGGAACTTGATAAAAGCATTTCATAGGGAAAATAGATGTGCTTGCAGATTTGCTAAATTAAAACTCATCATCATCCTCCTCAGCAATGTGTTTTGCAAGCTCCTTTTCCTGCTGTTGTCTCTCCCTCCTCTTCTCAGCACCTTCTTTTTCCTTGTGGGAATTTGGTGGGAAACGAAGTGCACGGACCGCCTCATTATGCATATTGAGGCAGAAAGCAATCCTTGAATTGAATGCAAGTTGAGGTTCATTTGTAGAGTAGATGTCTCCTGTCTCTTTCGACACCATCCATCCGTTTGCACGATCTAGTATTGCATCAATAGCACCATCTCGGATTGCCTTGGAAACAATACTCTCTGCATCAGCAACAGGATTAGCAGAGTCTAGGCTTAGCTTCTTGGCAACATCAGCAAGTGAGATGCGAGAATACGATATGTTGATGTTCCTCAGCCCAGTCCTAATGACATTATGCCGCCCTAACTATCAAGTTTTTGGTTCGGTCAGAGCTGAAAATACTTGAGAACTTCTTCAGCAACTGACTTAAATAGCTCCAAGTCCCCAATGCGAACAGCCTGACATATAAGACACCATTATATTATAGTCACAAGTGCAAGGCATCCTCTTATTAAAATAGTCAAATAAAATTATTATTGAATGATAAATCTTATATTATTAATGAAAATATTAAATCCAATGTCTCAAGTTTGAGAAACTTAAACTCACATTCGTAAGCTCAAAATATGGCCTCAAAGCCTTCTCCATGCCTTTCTGCATAAACACAGTCCTCTCTGGTATTTCTCCTAGCAATAATCGGACAATAATTGCCCACTTGTTGCATTGAACTCGGAAGCCAAGGGCAGCAATGGGGGCCTTCCGAGCAGCTTGAAGGAGGGATTCTTTTGCATCTGTGTACTCCAGCTGTATTGTCCTTATCTTTCCCAAGTAAAAGAGGTACCGACAAAACTGCAAGAGAAAATAGTTAGCGGCAGAAAATCTCCGAATATAAGTGTCAGAGGGAATAATGATGCATCCATAGCAAGCAAGCATGGACACTGACTGTAAAAGGAAAGCAAGTAGGCGTGTATGGCCCTTTCATTCCATTCTAGAATTCATGACATGTTTCTGACACTAGCATTTCTTGGAACAAAATAACTCAATCAGGTATTCAACAGAAAACAACAAACACGTCTTAGAATGCAGCGTTGTCTTGATGAAAGAGTGTCAGAAAAAGAAAATGATTCAGAAATTAGGAGTTCCCAGTGTCAAAAAAAAAAAAAAAGATTCAGGAATTAGGAGTTGCCTGCTGGTTTGAGTGAGCTTCAAATCGAGGTGCCTTGGACCTCAACTTCTCAGCCTGATCATACAAGTTGTAATGAAGGTAATTGTGAAGTAGCAGGTTGAGAAGTGTTTCCTGCACCAAGTTGTAACCCAATGTAAATACCTAGCAGTTTTATCCAACTATAAGACCCCATTAATATAGAGAGAATTTTTTTAGGAAAACCAAAACTTAACCTGACCCAGCTCATCATGGCGCAATGTTGCAATACGGTGCAGGGCAAGGAGGTTCCTATTGCACAAATAAACTACAAAATTAGATCTACACCTATTTGGCAATTTTGCCATATTTCAAGTAATGTGTTCAAAAAAAAAAAAAAGTATTCAAACATAAATCACCAATATATGAAAACACTGAATTATAATATCATGTTAACTCATTAGTCACAACTCACCCTCTAATTTCAGCAAGATCGCCACTGAGTTCATAGCAAAGAGAGTAATAGAAGTAAAGCCTGGCAGCTAATACATCAACTGTTCTCCTATTCACGTTCTTTAACCGTGCAATGCTTGCGGATGAACAAACTTTAGCCTTAAAACAACACAATGTCATACAACTCCAATAAACAAAACATAATACAACTCCAATAAACACAACATAACTACATAAAATAAATAATTTTTTGTTTTTAAAGTGCAATACCTCATTGTATTTCTTCTTATCAATCAAAAATATAAGCACGAGCAAGTAGCAGTAAATCTCTAACTCTGGCAAAGGATGTTTTGCAGGCGCTTGAGCTCCTGATGACGCCGTATCAACTTCCATTTCATGCTCATCTTCCTAATCACCCACCAAAATTAAATTTTGACTAAAAACCCACCAAATTTTAGAACAATTACGAAATTACCTTAGGCAAAAACGAGAGCAAGCGACTGTGAGCCTCGGATCCCGGGGCCAGCGCGAAATTGAGGAAAGCCGACAGCACGGTCGCCTTGAGTTTCCGTCTCAGCGCCATCGTCAGCCTCACCGCCCGCAGTATTCGCCGTACTTCCCGCGCGTGTGCGCCAGTTTCGATGAGCAACGCTATCTCCTTCAAATCTGAGCAAAAAATCAATTTAAAAAAAAAATTGATTAATTAATTGGAAAAAGTAAATAAAAGACAATTGGTTGATGGGATCTTACGGTGGAGAGTGGAGGGAGTAGAGGCGGAGGAGAGAGAATTGGAGGGATTTTCTTTATCTTTCATCTCGACGTCTTGAGTCATTTTCTTCGACTGTGATTGAAATTACTATTGAGGTTTTCGCTAATGAAAAAAATTGGGGATTTTGGGTAAAGATTGAAACTTTAGCTACGGAGAGAGTGTTTGATTGGGGAAGTTTGTTTGCTAGCGACCTTATACTCCCTGGTTTCCTTCTCTTCAAGTTAGCTGGAAATGTTGAAGCGACGTCGGTTTAAGGGTTTGATATTGTTGGAAAACGGTGTCGTTCGCACAAAAAGTCTTATTAGGCATTTATTTTTTAAGGTGCATTTATCGCCACCTATACTCTTGAGGTTGAGGTGGTTAGGAGATGTATATATTTAGAGTGCGACCCTTTTATGAGTGTATCTATCGCAACTCTTTAAGGGGTGTGATTTGGTAATAAAAAAATTTAGAATTTAATTGTCAGGTCTAGAATTCGAACAGAGATGTATTTTTTTAAAGAACGTGAAATAGCCTGAGATATATTTGATAAGTCTTCTCACATAGATGGTCGAAACCATGACTTGAGTACATACATATATAGATTTCAAGTGCAATTATGTATCATCAAATCAAGTATCAATGGCAAGTCATCATTTCATATAAACTTTTCTAAAAATTGTATTTCATCCTCCCATAATCTCATATTACAGACCGATAGGAATTTGAAAATTTCCTTATTCAGACACTTCCTAAGGTTATTGAAAACATAAATGCAAGCCTGTTTTTTAGGGCAATGAAAAGCTTCATATTATGATCCAACTTTGATTTATTCTTCCTCGGTCATGAAGTTATAAAATCAACTAATCAAGAAGGTTTTATTCAAACAGAAGAAAGATTCTCAGCATTTTGAATTCTGCAATTTTTTTTCTTTCGATGTTAATACGACATATAAGAATCACTACTATAAATAGTACTACACCCTTAATCGTGAAACCATTTTAATATATGACCCTTAATTGCGAAAGCCGCTCATATAAACATAATGTAAGAATCAAACAGTAAGAAGTTTCATGAAAACTGACCATGCCTGCCCATGAAAAGCTCTCTGAAACCAACACATAAAACTGTAAATTCCTCCCTGCTAGCATCAGTTGAAATTCTAAAGCAGCTCATTTTGCTCTGATAGACGCTCCACAACTTGAATGTCAAAGTGAAGATGCTAAAAGGAGGATGGGAAAGTAAACAAAACTATAATAATTGTCAATTTATACGCTTCCTCCAGTTTCTTTCAAGGTTTTCGGGCACCGAAGCTAAATGCAAGTATCAGTCCTCGGAATAAAAGTTACAGTGTGCATTAAAGAATCGAAGGGTTGCTCCTCCTATCACTTCTGGAAGCTCCCTGGTATTCACACAAGATAATGATACAATACAACATACGGAGACATGAGATACATAATCATATCAGGTACTGCCAGGTTCTGTTGGCGTAGTGCAAGGAGCTAATGTGCTAGGGGACAAGGTGATTCCGCCCCCTCTCACTGACACGATCGGGGACTTTACTGAGCTAGCCCTACTCACGAGATTTGAGTCAAGAAACACGACTATTACTGTGATGTCATCGTGGAAATGTCGGCGGACACCACGGTCTATCTTCTTCAGGTCTGAATACCTCATTTCTCTCTTCTTTGCTGCTTCTTGTAGAGCAACTTTCACGAGCCTCCTTGCACTTCCCTGCATGAGGATTAGCACATAAAAATGAATTTTAATAACCTAAAGGATGGTAATATCATGAAATTACTTCAGGGACCACAGTCATTTAACAGGTACATTGGGCAACTTCAATAAAGACTGCAACCGTGCATATAGAAATGAAACAACTCACTCAACACTTAAGAATTCTGAGTGAAATGACAATATACCGAGGTAATATGCTATAAATTGAAACCCCTAACCAAATCAATCTAGAATATTTACCAGCACAAAATAGCTAGGTTTACGAAAGGAACATCATCATGGATCTCATGGCCTTGCCAGTAATATGCTATAAATCAAGATAAAGAGTGCTTCGATTTCAAGATAACCATAAACTACATGATCTACTAACATCAGCCAAGCAGCAATATCATTTCTATCTAAATTCTAATCAAGTTTTCAGAAGGGGGGGAAATATGTGCCATAAAACATAATATTTTGTGGCGTAGAATACATATCTTACACTGCGTGGATGATTTTGAACTATATCAACTGCTTCTGGATTACTTAGGTGCTCCCAGAGCCCATCAGATGCAAAAATTATAAAGTGATCGTGTGGTTGCAGCTCGTGCACTGAAATTGATGGATCCGAGCTCAGTATAGGCCTTTTTATGGGTTCACGAAGGCGAAACTTAGCATATAAAGGCTCCCTGTTGAACTCGGCCTTTTTTAGATATACATCACCAATGGATCTGGAAACCTAAAAGGTCAAAGATCGCTACCATCAGCCAAAAGATCAAAAGTCAAATGATGCATCGGGATAAAACCATACAACAATAATACTGAATGAAGTTTGAGAAACAAATCCCTGAAATCTTTCTGAGCAACAACAAGAAATTCAAGCTAGTCAATTGTTTAGATTTTGCACAAATTACTGGAACAATTTTTACTGTGTCTGTAGCAACATTATACAAGAGTTTAAGATTGGACCACAATAAAGTGACTGTCAACTTTGTCTCCAGTCATAAACTCAATTATATCTCATATGTGGGCATTGTTGAGGACGTGGTTAAGAATCTAACAACAAACCCTAGCCACCCTTAGCTTGATCCTCAAGGCATGAAGTCTTCTTCAATAAGTTGACGATTTGCAAAACGAATTTGGTTAAATTGGGGGTTTAGGGATTTTAATTAGAATCTAGGGTTTATTCTATATTGAAATTGGAAATTTGGGGTTTTAAACCTAAATTCAAGTAAAGAGAGATTTGGTTTAATCAACTCACACAATTGAATTGGTTAAACCCTAAAATATATTCACAAAATTGAATATACTCTAGCCAAAGCCAATCAAAGCAAGAATACTCTTAACAGCAGGTAAAAGTTCAAAGAACTTCAAATAGCAAAAGCTTTCAATTTGGTGGAATTATATATAAAGCTAACCTTAAATATTAGTCTAAAACCTACCAACTAATAAAGCAGAAAGACTAAACTACCCTTGGTGAAATAATTAAATTAAAACATAATAGAAAACACTGTTCACGCAAACTGTTCGCCGACACGTATACCCATTACTGTTCACGCGTCACTGTTTATGATACTGTTCACAACTTGTGTTTCGAGTACGTTATGACCTACTGCCCATCCATTAGTCTCTTTTGGTTGGCTTAGAAACAAAATCCTTTTGGGCAAGAGATGGCAAGCTTTATCTAAACCATGCCCCATCATGCTTTCGAGTAATGACCCCGTCCATCTTGATGAACATACAAAATCAAGCCAGCAAAGACAGAAGCAAATTATATCCACCACATATATATCAGCAAACTTCTTTTCATCCTGCATTTTGCGCCAAATCCTTGTCCACTGGGACTAGAAATATGAAGACCATGAGAATCGTTACTAAAGACCGACCTCTGAGTTTAACAATTACGGCCAATCAAAAGTTCCATCACCTTAATTTACCCTTCTGCTCTCCTCTACCAGATATATCACTCCATTTATTTACCTGATAAAACTTAAATATTCCCATTTTGGGAAGGCTAATACATTCTCATCCCTTCACTTGGCTACCATTAGAATCCTGGATAGTATGCCAGGAAAATGGAACCATAAATCATTCCAAAATCATACAGAGGTCGAGGATAAGCAAGCAACCAGTATAGAAACTCAAGACCTTTCATTTTACTCAATGCTTTTGAACCATCAAATGCCATAAATATTAAAATATCAAGAACTTTAGAACATTGCAAAACAGAAACAGAGAAGTCAGTAGAGCAACTATAACTATCCTAGCTTTACGATAAACTATCACACACGATCATTTTCTGAACAGCAAGTAACTTACCTGAATAAGGCCCTTTACACGCCACACGTTATGCTTTAAAACTACGATATGTGAGTCATCAGGGTGCAAAGATTGCAACTCCTGTCTCACAGACTCTATGCATGCATTGTGCTCTGCTGATAGCTGAATGGCCAGCACTTCCCCAGTTGCCTTTACAACCCTCCCTAAAACAGCACGGGAATCACCAAGGTTGGCAATATACAGTGTTCCACCACAAATAGCACCGACCAGGCAGCATGATCCAACTGCAGCGATTTGAGGTTTCATAATCCACTGCTTCGTAACAAGCGACATAAAACCTTCTTCTGTTGCTTGATATGCCTTCCGAATCACATCCACTGACATTGACTGTTGCTCTGAAGTAAACCCTGAAAAAAAAATGGGGAACATAAAAGGTCAGAAACAGTGAATCGATCTGCAATACACAAAGACCACTACAAAGTGTATACACCATCTACATAAACAAAATCACATTAAAGTACTGCTTAATATCTCAATAAACTTGAAGACCCTATGGCTCCTTTTCAACCACAAATGAATACAGAGAAATTTGAATTTGAGTCACTTACTCTTGAGATGTTGAAAGAGATGATCATTTATATAGCGTGATGTCTCAGGCCCTCCATGCCCATCATAAACACCAACAAAGGTACCATATGGCCCAGACTCATGAGTGCTCAAACTCCCAGACTCAACTTGGCTTTGATCCTCAAGTAAATTGTTGGCCTGAACTACAGCCATCGAGAACTCACCATTTACATGGTGTCCACTATCTTTGTACCACAACAAACCATCTTGACGACCCACAGAATCCGAATTTGAGTGAACATATAGATCGGACCTTGGCCGAAAGCAGGCCCTCAAAAAATTCATCAACTCCGATAACATCCCTCATCTCATCCAGACAACCTTCGGAATTCTCCACATCTAATAACCTCTCTAAACAACACTGCCCCCAAAATTCCAGCTATTAAATATATGCTCCTCTAAAGCAAAAACATCAATCAACAAAAAAATACAAAAAATTAGTGCTTGCACAATAAGGATTTAATACTTATTTGACCTAAAATTCCTCTACTTAACAATTATAGTACAATACTACTCATCAAATTGTGTACATGCTACAGCAAGAACATCAACAGCTAAAGTATACACGGTGACAATGATGTCACTGGAAACTAACAGTAACAGATTAAAGAAATCATGTAAAAAAGGCCGCCTTTATAGTTGGTTTTCAGTTATGAATTACACCAAAATGATTCCAACAACGTTCTTCTTAAATTAGAAACAGCCAATGAACACAAAATAGCTGCTAATAATGAAAAAATCAAATAAAAACAGAACTTTGAAAGATAGAAGGTTCATCAAAGCCCCCACTTTTTCTTTCAAAATATCAAAGCTATAGACATATCCAGAAGGTCTACCATTTCACATTGGACGAGTAAAAACCAAACTAAATTCAATTAATCCCCATATATACCCATTAATCACACAACTTTTTAACTTTTTTAACTACCAAAAAGGAAAAAAAAATAAAGCTTACCTTTCTTAAGTTTGACTAACTTTATCAAATTTGATGAACAAGAGGTGGGAGGAGGATCTAAAAAGGGAAATACTTTCATGTGGGCATCATTCAAAGCATAAGATCTATGGATCAATCAAATTAAAAGAGCAAACCTGTAATTGGGTTATGCTTATTTTTGGATGAAACAACACAAATAAACATTTTTTTTTTTAATTTATGTGAAGAATTGGATGAAACAAATCAAAGGGTCTCTCTATATCCTATGTAAAAGCTTAATTAGCAGACAAGACCCATAAATGAGTAACAATAGAGAGCTTGAAGCCAGCAGAGCAAAGGGTCCTGTTTTGGGCTCCACAAGGCACAAACACTTTGGGTAAAAGAGAGAGAGAGAGAGACAGAGAGAGAGAGAGAGAGACGCTAGAGATAGAAAATACAGAGAGTCAATGAGATGAAGTAATTTTAAGAGACAATGATATGTATGATGATATCATGTAGCTGTAGTTTACACAGTGGAGTGGTGTTGCTTTGAACTAAGGTTCATGTAACCCAACTCACTAGTGGCCCTAATTCAGATTTTCAGAGAGCTCAGTTGGGGTCTAATCCTTCATTCATCTGGCGGAGTATTTTGTGGGGGGTAAGAAGCTTCTTGATAAAGGGCTGCGGTGGAGGATAGGTAATGGGCAGAAGGTTAAGATTCTGGAAGATAAATGGATTCCTATACCGGGGATTTTTAAACCGGTTATGCCTTCAAGGATCAGAGAAGGAACCTTAGTAGCTGACTTGTTGACAGACAATAGATGGAATATGGATTTAATTAAAGGAAATTTTCATCAAATTGATGCTGAGGAAATAATGAAAATCCAGCTTCCGGGTGAGCCAAGGGATGATCATCAATTGTGGCACTTCGACAAAAGAGGTTTGTATTCGGTTAAAAGTGGTTATCAGTTAGCTTGGAGTGAGAAGTTGAGGCTTGATCCAGGTAGCTCTGAGGGTGGGGGGAATCTTTGGAAGCTTATTTGGTGCAGTTCGCTGCCCTCGAAGGTTAAAATTTTCTTATGGCGAGTTGCGGAAAATTTAATGCCTACAGCCGAAAATCTTTGGAAGAGAAAAGTGCTGGAGGTGATTCATTGTTCTCGGTGTGGGGCCGAATTCGAGACCATATCCCATGCGCTGTTTCAATGCAAATTAGCTCGCAAAGTATGTAAGTTATCTCCATTTTTCTTGATCATTGAAGAGACTGGTCTGGCGAATTTATTGACGATAATGGCTGAAGTGGTTCAGCGGACTGGCGAGGAAGGAGCTGAGTTATTTAGAGCAATTTGTTGGGTAATTTGACAGGCACGAAATAACCAGCTATTCGAAGGTAGTGTTGAAGATCCAATGAGATCCTTCGGCAAAGCAGAATCAATGGTGGATTCGAGTCATATTTCTTCAGTCACGAATTTGAAAATCCCTAGTAAGCGATCTCTGTGTGAGGACCGAAGTTGGAGACCTCCACCAAAGGGCTGGGTTAAGTTGAATACAGATGTGGCAATTGATTTTTGCACTTGTAAAGCGGGGTTGGGAGTTGTTTTTAGGGACTCGAATGGGATTGTGTTATGCGCAGCAGTCAAAAATATTGAATTTAATGAGGATGTTCAAGTGGGGGAAGCCGAAGCCGTTAAGTTCGGTCTCCAAGTGGCGGAAACATTGGAGTTGCGTCATGTGGTGGTAGAAACTGATTGCCTTCAGCTTGTGGAGTTGATTTATAACAGAAAGGGCACGTTGAAAGAAACTTTGTGGATCATTAATGATATCGTTGATAAGTTAGCTAGGTTTGATAGCCATTTTGTTAGCTATACTTCTCGTTTTTGCAATGTTATTACCCACGCTTTAGCGAAAGTGGCAACTAATGTTTGTTACCCTGTTATCTGGAAAGACATATTTCCTTCGAATATTAGGTGTATTATCACCTCTCCAGTGAAATGATAAGTTTTCTCTTTGCCAAAAAAAAAAAATGTAAGCACACATGGACCAATCAATGCTTCACACTGTTCAGTTCTGTTTAAATTATTACAATTATTGAAACTTTATAAGATTTCTGAGATAATTATTGGTTGACAAATTAATATATTGATGGTAGACATTGATTAACCGTAATTAACCGTGCGGTTGGCGGTTTAGTTTTAGTTGAACCACAATTATATAGGTTCGATCTACGGTTTGGTTGTGGTTTCAATTAAGGCTGCACTGCAACCGCAACCATAAATTGGACCGAATTGTACTGTTCGGTTCGGTATAAGGTTGGAACCATAATTATTTTTTTTATAAAATAAAATAATTTAAAATTAGAAAATATAAAATAATGTATTTATTATTTTGGAAAAAAAAAAAGAGCTCACTTAATTAAGATGTTTACGTATCCTCTAGGGGTGTAGAGGAATCAAAGCTCACGTAATTTTGTTACATTTTATTTTTAATAATTTACCCCATTTGTATTTTATTCATCCTCATCCGGGGAAGCTCACGTTGTGTCTGTATTATCACACAAATCGTTAAAAGTTTCCGGTTGATTTTCTTGTTCACGATGATCCGCCCCACACTAATTGTCAAGACATGTTTGATTCCTCTACACTAATTGTCAAGATATGTTTGAGCTTCAAACGTCTCTGGTTTCAATCTTGATCTTCTGTCATCAAGAATATTATCGCTCATACTAAAAGTCTGCTCAACAAATACAATTGAGGCCGGTGTCGCTAATACCTCTCTTGCAATCACAGACAAGACGAGAAACAATCTTTGATGTTTATGCCACCATTCAATCCTATAAAAACACTTTGGGGAAACTCAAAATTTTTCGTTAGATATGTATTAATTTTTGAATTAGTAATAGTGGTATTGGTAGACTTAGATTTTTTGGTTCGCTGCATTAACCAACTCCTACCAGCAGGAAGCTTAGATTGTTCAGTTGGTGTATCAATGCCTTGTGTAATATCATATATTTGAATATTTATCTACTTACATAATCATTATATAAATCAGTTAAAGTTCTCCTAACAGTATCAAAAATTGAAGAAACAACCACATAACTATCACCTAATAAAAAATAATAATTTTGTAAAATATTTTCCAAATCTTATATTTAAACCTTGGATCCAAAACAAAAGCAACAAGATAAAGTAATTCTATTTCTATGTAATAACTCATCCAATTTTGTCTCATTCAGGAACACATTCTGTTATTGCGAAAGTAGGATCATCAAAGTTATCGAAAGTTGGTTCATCAAAGTCATCGTTGACGAATAATACCCCAACAATGTCAAGACTTGTAAGGAGAAAAATATTTGAAGATTGATAATAACATCAATTAAAACATTTATGGCATCATTAAACATTTTAAAATATCTAAAATTTATTACTCACTACATCATATTGATAGTGAGCAATAAATGAACATAATAAATCTTTATATTCAAAATTTTAAGTAAAAAAAAATAGAATTCTAACAAGTTGAAACATTATGACCGAATATTTTTGGTCTGGCACTATTTTGTTAAACCATTCTCTTCTAATTTTAAAATATGACCAAATTAAATTAATTACTTTTTAATAGGTGTAATATGAGAATTTAAAGATTTTAAATCATCTTATACACATAAATTCAAAATATGACATGCACATCGAATATGAAAAAATCTACCTCCCAATTTTAGTTGGCAAATAACTTTACGTTCATTAATTGATGCAGTATTAGCCGATGCATTATCAAATCCAATAGTTGAAACTTTTTACAGTAATCAATTATCTTATAAAATATTACTAATCATTACATAAATATTATGTGTTATGTGTGCTTCATCAAAAAGACGAAATGCAATAGTTCATTTGAATAAACCATGAATCATAAATCCAATGATATGTCACACCCATATATGAATGTGACTGCCAATGGTCACTCTAGATGCCACTACAAATAGAAACATGACCTTTGAGTTTAAAAAATAATTCTCTTAAATGATTTTGACCTTTTACATGCAATTCCATCAATTTTCTTTTACATGTCATCCTAGTAAGTCTACATGCATCAAGATTCAAATTTTCTTATATTAAATCAGAAAAAGTTACTTTTTCCATCAAAGTAAATGATAAATGTTCCATAGCAATAAATTTAGTTAGATTATTGTAGGCACTGCATTCTTGCATATTAACCCGATGATGAGTCTTATTTGGAGACAACTGCCTTTTAAGTCACGGAGGTCACGGGAAACGGACATCGGAAGGGGAAATTCAGAATAAACAAGGTTCACTGTTTTCGTTCGTGCTGCGTTCGTGTTTACGTTCGAACGTCAAACGGATTGCGGGCGTTCGTGTCGCGTTCGAGGAAGCGTTCGAACGGTGTCGGTAATTCTGGTTTTGCTGCTAGCCTCACATCCAGCCCAATTAGCCCCCCAAAGCCCATAAAACACATCCCAATTTAAATAAATAAATATTAATTAAAACATTAACTAAATAAGATAATAATTAAATTAATTAAATAATTAAATAAAACATATACCAAACATAAAATAAACAATTACCAACTTAAACTAAAATCATGCCTAAATTAAACAAATCATATACTAAATCAAAATATAATCATGCCTAATTAAAATCAATCAACCCATTATATTCCCAATCTAATAAGATTATTCCCAAACTTAAAATATTGTATTCCTAATCCAAGCCAATCAAATATTCAACCTTCCCTATCTAGCCAAGATTTGTCCCCCCTCAATCTTTGACTTCCCTTAACCAAACCAAATCAAATCTCTCTTCAATTAGCCAAATCTCTTTCCTTGTCAAGCCATAACCCTTCTCTATATAAACAACCTCTAACCAAGGCCATTTGTCTCCTTCACACAACCTAAATCACGCCCAAGACACATAGAATTCACACCCAAACTCTCTCGAAATCTCTCTAGACTCTCTCTACACACCCAAGACTAAACAAAAAAGAGAAAACACTTCACACATACACAAAAGAGAACAAAGAAACCACCACAAGCACCAACAGCCACCATAGCCGAATCCATAACACACCAAACTCACCCTTAGCCGAATCCTAAGACAACGCCTAAACAACCTCCTAAATTACCTTAAAACAGCAGCCCAAATCCTTAAAAAACAGTAACATAAAAACTGCATAGATAATCTTAAAAATAATCACATATAATTGCACTAAGAACCCACACAAACTTGGAATAGTTCATTGAAAATGTTAAAAGAGGTGGCCCGTGCAGTGAGCAGCAAGACCGAGGCCGAATAGGAGCAGAACGGAGTTCGAACCGCAAGCAAAATAGCAAGACAACGAACGAGAACAGTGAACCAGTGAACCGGGAGAGTTGCGGAGCATCCACCCTTCCGACGATCGTGTACCGTACATCCGAGAGGTGATTTAAAAGGTTAGACCTAAGGGTACCTTTCCATTAGTTTATATTCGTTTTTTTTATTTAATTCTATTCGCATGAGAGTCGTTTATGAATGCATGATGTAGCTCGAATGAAATGGAAGAGTGTCGTCTCTTGTGGTATATAGGATGGAAACCCAGACGTAAATTCCGTAGCCGACTCCGAATGGACGGTAGTGCGGTCTGTACATGGGACACAACTCCACGTACCACTTGAGTAAACGACACCTCCTCTTGTGTGGTGTTGCTTTGGTTTATTTATTTCTTGTCATTTAAATTCTGTATATTGCTTATTCCCATATGATATGATCGAGTGCATGGGCTTAGTAAGTGCGATGAAAGGTTCCCCTAATTGGAGGGGTTAAAATCCTTCACCACGACGCTTTGCCGCACCGATTGATGTGTGTTCGGTTGAATGCGAGATACGTTCAATCGGACATACTTAGAATAGTATGATTGTCTTTATGTTTGTATGCATGATGTGATGTGACGCGCATGGGCTTAGTATGTTGGTCTAAAGGTCCACTCTTTGAGAGATCAAGAGCCCCCAAAAGGCCACCTTTACGGCAGTACTTCGCCGCGCCCCTTTATTTTGTTGTTTATGTATTGTGTCCCATTTCATGCATCAGGTCTGTTCCCGTTTCGAACGCGTTTACGAACGCAACTCGAACGCGCATGCATTTTTCCTTATCATGCATCAGGTCTCATTTCCGTTCGAACGCGTTCACTAACGCCATACGAACGTGAGCATTCTTTTTCATTTCCGTTCGAACGCGTTATCAAACGCCATACGAACGCGAGCATTCTGTTTCATTTCCGTTCGAACGCATTTATGAACGCTACTCGAACGTTAGCATTCTGTTTCATTTCCGTTCGAACGCTTTTACGAACGCTACATGAACGCGCACACACTGAACTGAGTCTGTCTTATCATATTCATGCATAATTGCCTCTTGGTTGATCTTTCTTGTGTTATATAGCCAACTGTATTATTAGTACTCAAGCATGATTATGTTGCTATTAGTTTTCCATATCATAGGATTGAAATATGTTCATGAGATTGCCATGTGATGTTGCATGTTGTGATGAACTTGTTGATGTATGCATATGAATTTAGAAGCATGATATCTTTGGAAATAAATATTATTTAAGCCTGGTTAAATTATCACATAAATCCTTTTTATTACAAGTGACATAAGTAAGAGACCATTCCGAACTCAACGGTTTGAGGTCTTCCCTTGCGAGGGGTGAGTGCGGCCTTAAATCTCATTTTCCCGGTTCACACCGGGTGGCGACTCCATTACTCTCCGGTTTAGTCCCCCGTGGCTACTCCGTACTCCCAACTAGGCCGCGAGCCTAGGACAGAAATACGTCGCCCAGGTCCTGTTGTCCACAGTCTGGCGACTCCACTGGGGACAGAGAATTGGCCCCGAAATATTGACTTGTGATGTTTGGATTTATGTTTTAATTGACCGTGTCTATAGTGGATAAAGTGAGGGTTTAATCAAAGGCATTTTTAGGCTAGGTAATGGTTTGGTGTCTTCCTTCATTCACTACCTTTCTAGAAGGAAAAGCTGTGAAGGCACCTAGATAGCCATCTACTCGTAGCCTATTGTGATGGACTAATTTGGAGGACTCGTTGTTTATTCCTGACAACAAGCGATAAGAGCCTAAGAGGCTTGGGTATTTAAGTGAGCCTCGCTCCACCTTCCCTCTGGGGGATCTACAACGGGAAATCCATTTGACAGTCTGTCACACACCATAGCTCATTGGCACGTACCTTAGTGTATAAAAAAGGGTGCGCTCACTTGGTTGCTCGAACCCTTGAGTGGGGAGACCTAGTTGTGGGCCATCATTCGCCGGTGAGAGTCTTTGTCTATACTCTTACTAACCCACCTATAGACCGGGTTGGCTAAAGTAACAATTATTTCCTTGAATATGTGCTTGTGGACCATCCTCATTTGGATGCAGTTGGACTATTGTCAGAAATGCGGGCTTGCTGGGCCATTTAAACTGGGGCAAGTTCGTACCTTATGACTATTAGGCCCAAAGCTTCTGAAATGTTGATGGGCCATACTGTAAAAATTATTACGTTTGCATTATCTTTCTTCTATGCTTGTGTTTGGGAACATCGTCGTTTGGATCCGTTTGGACCATGTGCCATGAGATATGGGCTTGTTGGGCCATTTAAACTGGGACAAGAACATATCTCATGACTATTGGGCCAAAGGCGTCTAAGTGTTGATGGGCCACTTTGTACTTGTGTTCGAAACGTTGCCATTTGGCTTTAGTTGGGCTCCTTGTCATAAGATGTGAACTCGTTGGGCCATTTAAACTGGGATGGGTTCACTCATGTGACAATTAGCCCGAAAAATTCTAAAATGGTAACGGGTCGATTTGTTTGAAAATCTTAATTGATTTAGTATATTACATATGTTACATGCACCCCATGCATACATACATCATGCTAACCCTTGTGTTCTAAAAGCCATCATAGACTCCTGTTGGGTTAGGGAAAAGGGAAGACTCACCAAAATACCGAGAACAGACATGAGTGAATCAGATACTGAGGTATCCCGGATAGATCAGTTGGAAAATGGTTTCGCCAAGATTGTTGAACAGTTGCAAGCCTTGACTACTGCCATGGCAAATATGGCTGTACCCCGTACCGGGGGAGATTCTGAGAATGTAAGGCGTGAGGAGCCTCCGAATGGGTTAGGGGATGATGTCCCCACTTTTGATGATGACATGGCAGAATATGCAACAGGTAGAGTGATTGGGTCTCAGGCAGAATTTCAGAAGCTTCGGGATCAGGTTGAAACAGTTACCCGCAAAATGAGGGGTAATAACGAAGAGTTGTTAGATTATGAGGCAATGACGTTCGGAGAACAGCTGCCAGCTCAGTTTAAAATGCCGGACATGGCCAAGTTTAATGGGAACGGAGACCCGAGGGTCCATCTGCAGCAATATGTCTCAGTCATGAGTTCAATGGGCCTATCACAGCGCCAAGTCCAAAAGATGTTTGGGATGTCACTCGAGGGGGCACCTGTGGTTTGGTATCATAGCCTTGAGAAGAAGGTTAAGGAAGATTGGAAGGAACTAGCTGATGCCTTTCTGAAGCAATATGTTACAGACTTAGAGATTGACTTGTCACTCCGTGATTTGGAGAACACTAAGCAGAAGCCGGAAGAAAGCTTCAAGGAGTATGTAGACCGCTGGAGAAGCCAACTTCTGAAAATGCAGACTTGGCCCTCTGAGAAGGACCAAATCAAAATGATCATCAAGGGCACCAAGCCCTCTATTTATAGTAAGCTGAGGAGGATGACTTCGATGATTTCTGATTTTCGACAGTTGAGGGAAACTGTCATGGATATTGAGGAAGAGGAGGCTGAAAACAGAAAGTCCTATGGCCAGAATAGGCGGACTTTTGGGGGGTATTCTGAGACCAAGCCCGCTACTGCCGAGGTTGCTACCGTCAAGAACCGGCATTTCTCTAACCTGGGGAAGCCGTTATCTAAAGTACTTGAGAAGTTGAATGGACAAGGACTCCTAAAACCCTTAGAGCCTAAACCACTTCCAGATCATATTCCACCCAACCTTAACCTGAGCTTGTATTGTCACTTCCATCAAAGGAGAGGCCACGAAACTGACAGCTGCACCCGCCTTAGGCATGAAATCCAAAACCTCATAGATGCTCACAAAATACCTGACCCAGAAAGAGAACAACCCAACGCATACAGAAATCCCCTACCCAACTACATGATCAACTCTAGCCTACCCGAAACCCTTGTCCTTCAAACTCTCAACCACTCAGCTTCATTCATAGGAATATGGGATGACAACGGTGGAGAACCATAGGCCAAGAAAGAAGGCAATGTTGCGAATGATGAAATCATCCCTCCTAGTTTATTTGATCATGCATTTTTAATATAGACATTGACTTGGTCTACATGTTGGAATCATTTTCTTTAAATGATAATAAAGACATTATTTCGCTGAATCTCTTCTACAATATGAGTATATTTGAGAAAAACATTCAACCTTGGCACTATGAAATCCAGTGATGTTTAGAACACGGGGAATCTTCGGGAACAACAACAGTACAGTCAGTTTTAGAAATGAATCAGTATCAGTTTGAGGATGAGTCCCAGGGCCGAGGCCCGCATCAGTATCAGTTTGGGGCGAGGCCCATATCAGTATCAATTTGGGGCGAGGCCCATATCAGTCTCGGTCTGGGGGCGAAGCCCATGTCAGCATCAGTTCTGCCGGGTATGGCATTTTGGGGGGTGAGGCCCACACTGGTTCAGTATTAGTTCTGCCGGGTATAGTACTCTTGGGGCGGGGCCCACATCATTATCAGCAACACTCCGAAAATGGAGCACGGTTCGAAATGGACCATCATCTCATCTCGCCGAAAATGGCACTCCGAAAATGGAGCACGGTTCGAAATGGACCATCATCTCATCTCGCCGAAAATGGCACTCCGAAAATGGAGCACGGTTCGAAATGGACCATCATCTCATATCGCCGAAAATGGCACTCCAAAAATGGAGCACGGTTCGAAATAGACCATCATCTCATCTCGCCGAAAATGGCACTCCGAAAATGGAGCATGATTCGAAATGGACCATTATCTCATCTCGCCGAAAATGGCACTCTGAAATTGGAGCATGGTTCGAGAAGGGACTACCATCACATCTCGCCAAAAATGGCACTCTGAAATTGAAGCACTGTTCAGAAATGGACCAAGGAAGGCCTAACCCATCGGAATATAATACATATACATGCATACATGCATATATACCACATACATGCAATGTTTGTTTCGTGTTCGCAGGTTTATAACAGCAAAGACCATCTCATCAAGTAACGGTTCAAAAATGAGCCACAATCTCGCACAGCACAGTTCAGGAATGGACCGCCACCACAACAGACGCCGGAAATGGCACTCCAAAATGGAGCACTCACAACAGACGCCGGAAATGGCACTCCAAAATGGAGCACTCACAACAGAGGCCGAAAATGGCGTTCCAAAATGGAACACACACAGCAGATGCCGAAAATGGCGTTCCAAAATGGAACACACACAACAAATGCCGGAAATGGCGCTCCAAAATGGAGCACATACACGAAAGATGCCGAAAATGGCGCTCTAAAAATAGAGCACGGTTCGGGAATGAACCAGGGGTCGCAGCACCTCACCACCAAATCAACGCAACTCAACACATGGTAAGTAAAGTGGCAGCTGGCGAGCCAGGTAAGTAGAAATGCATTGCATAACTTTGATAGGATTGTCACTGTTGCACATTACACAAGTCCCATCAAAGTGGGGGCGACTGTAGGCACTGCATTCTTGCATATTAACCCGATGAGGAATCTTATTTGGAGACAACTACCTTTTAAGTCACGGAGGTCACGGGAAACGGACATCGGAAGGGGAAATTCAGAATAAACAAGGTTCACTGTTTTCGTTCGTGCTGCGTTCGTATTTACGTTCGAACGTCAAACGGATTGCGGGCGTTCGTGTCGCATTCGAGGAAGTGTTCGAACGGTGTCGGTAATTCTGGTTTTGCTGCTAGCCTCACATCCAGCCCAATTAGCCCCCCAAAGCCCATAAAACACATCCCAATTTAAATAAATAAATATTAATTAAAACATTAACTAAATAAGATAATAATTAAATTAATTAAATAATTAAATAAAACATATACCAAACATAAAATAAACAATTACCAACTTAAACTAAAATCATGCCTAAATTAAACAAATCATATACTAAATCAAAATATAATCATGCCTAATTAAAATCAATCAACCCATTATATTCCCAATCTAATAAGATTATTCCCAAACTTAAAATATTGTATTCCTAATCCAAGCCAATCAAATATTCAACCTTCCCTATCTAGCCAAGATTTGTCCCCCCTCAATCTTTGACTTCCCTTAACCAAACCAAATCAAATCTCTCTTCAATTAGCCAAATCTCTTTCCTTGTCAAGCCATAACCCTTCTCTATATAAACAACCTCTAACCAAGGCCATTTGTCTCCTTCACACAACCTAAATCACGCCCAAAACACATAGAATTCACACCCAAACTCTCTCGAAATCTCTCTAGACTCTCTCTACACACCCAAGACTAAACAAAAAAGAGAAAACACTTCACACATACACAAAAGAGAACAAAGAAACCACCACAAGCACCAACAGCCACCATAGCCGAATCCATAACACACCAAACTCACCCTTAGCCGAATCCTAAGACACGCCTAAACAACCTCCTAAATTACCTTAAAACAACAGCCCAAATCCTTAAAAAACAGTAACATAAAAATTGCATAGATAATCTTAAAAATAATCACATATAATTGCACTAAGAACCCACACAAACTTGGAATAGTTCATTGAAAACGTTAAAACAGGTGGCCCGTGCAGTGAGCAGCAAGACCGAGGTCGAATAGGAGCAGAACGGAGTTCGAACCGCAAGCAAAACAGCAAGACAACGAACGAGAACAGTGAACCAGTGAACCGGGAGAGTTGCAGAGCATCCACCCTTCCGACGATCGTGTACCGTACATCCGAGAGGTGATTTAAAAGGTTAGACCTGAGGGTACCTTTCCATTAGTTTATATTCGTTTTTTTTATTTAATTCTATTCGCATGAGAGTCGTTTATGAATGCATGATGTGGCTCGAATGAAATGGAAGAGTGTCGTCTCTTGTGGTATATAGGATGGAAACCCAGACGTAAATTCCGTAGCCGAATCCGAATGGACGGTAGTGCGGTCTGTACATGGGACACAACTCCACGTACCACTTGAGTAAACGGCACCTCCTCTTATGTGGTGTTGCTTTGGTTTATTTATTTCTTGTCATTTAAATTCTGTATATTGCTTATTCCCATATGATATGATCGAGTGCATGGGCTTAGTAAGTGCGATGAAAGGTTCCCCTAATTGGAGGGGTTAAAATCCTTCACCACGACGCTTTGCCGCACCGATTGATGTGTGTTCGGTTGAATGCGAGATACGTTCAATCGGACATACTTAGAATAGTATGATTGTCTTTATGTTTGTATGCATGATGTGATGTGACGCGCATGGGCTTAGTATGTTGGTCTAAAGGTCCACTCTTTGAGAGATCAAGAGCCCCCAAAAGGCCACCTTTACGGCAGTACTTCGCCGCGCCCCTTTATTTTGTTGTTTATGTATTGTGTCCCATTTCATGCATCAGGTCTGTTCCCGTTCGAACGCGTTTACGAACGCAACTCGAACGCGCATGTATTTTTGCCTTATCATGCATCAGGTCTCATTTCCGTTCGAACGCGTTCACTAACGCCATACGAACGTGAGCATTCTGTTTCATTTCCATTTGAACGCGTTATCAAACGCCATACGAACGCGAGCATTCTGTTTCATTTCCGTTCGAACGCGTTTACGAATGCTACTCGAACGTTAGCATTCTGTTTCATTTCCGTTCGAACGCGTTTACGAACGCTACACGAACGCGCACACACTGAACTGAGTCTGTCTTATCATATTCATGCATAATTGCCTCTTGGTTGATCTTTCTTGTGTTATATAGCCAACTGTATTATTAGTACTCAAGCATGATTATGTTGCTATTAGTTTTCCATATCATAGGATTGAAATATGTTCATGAGATTGCCATGTGATGTTGCATGTTGTGATGAACTTGTTGATGTATGCATATGAATTTAGAAGCATGATATCTTTGGAAATAAATGTTATTTAAGCCTGGTTAAATTATCACATAAATCCTTTTTATTACAAGTGACATAAGTAAGGGACCATTCCGAACCCAACGGTTTGAGGTCTTCCATTGCGAGGGGTGAGTGCGGCCTTAAATCTCATTTTCCCGGTTCACACCGGGTGGCGACTCCATTACTCTCCGGTTTAGTCCCCCGTGGCTACTCCGTACTCCCAACTAGGCCGCGAGCCTAGGACAGAAATGCGTCGCCCAGGTCCTGTTGTCCACAATTATCTTTCCATTT